>PVHX01010482.1:0-69782 GCA_004024805.1 Geosciurus inauris
GAACAGCCTGTCTGATAAAGTGACATTTGAGAAGAAATCTGATCAAAATGCAAAAGTGAGCCATGCAGATATCTGAGCCATGCAGAAGTAGTTCACCAAAATGGGATGGCTGGGGCATAGGGTCTGTGTCCAGCATGCACTCAATGTGCTCTAGGGAGAGTAAGGAGCAACTGGAGCCGAGGAAGCAAGAGAGACTGGTAAGGAATAACAGCATGTCGTGAGTGCAGACTTCTGCTTTCTGGTCTGACATGCAATGATCCTGGGGACTGGCACTCCCCTCCTCTGAACAATAATAATAAAAAAATCAACAAGTTGAAAATTAACAACTCTTCTTAAATTTGTCAGAATATTTGGGTCACAGGACAAGCCACCATATTGAAAACAGGAAACAGAGAGATGCATAGAATCATGATTTATTATGGTAAGAAGTCCCCAAAAATCATTACTGGAGTCAGTTTTCCAGGACACTCAAAAGATTAATTGTGGACTAACTGGAGGCATAACTCTAGAGGCTGAATATTGGGGTATCTCTGCAACTTTTTGTGAATTTTGTCCCCAGGAGACCCACCAAGTTCTCAGGATGAATATTGGACAATCAGCAAAAGGAAGCTAACCATCTGAAATATGTTCAGAGGATTCTGTTTTAAGTAAAGCCTTCCCTCAAAGTATTTTGTCAAAATAGATGCTCTGGATGGTAAATATGGGAAATACTTAATTCCTTCCTCCTCTAACTAAATGAAAAAATGAAAACAAAAGCTATAATTTGAAGAGACAAAACAAATATCAAAACAAAACTCAGATATGGCAAATTTGTTGAAATGATAATACTGGGGATCTACAATAACTATGATATATATGTGCTAGGGTTACTAATGGGAAAAATGGATCATATGCAAAGGCAGAGAGGAAATGTAAGCATATTTTTGGGAATTCCAAGAATGAAAATGAGATTCTAGAAGTTAAAAAGTTTACAGAAATGAAGAATTTCCTTTATGAATTTGTTTTTTAATTGGACATAGTCGATCAAAAATTAGTGAGCTTGAAGATACACCAATAGAAGCTACCCAAAATGAGAAATAAAGATACATGAAAAGAAGAACAGAAAAGCCAAAGCTATGAGACAATTTCTAAAGATAGAGAAAACATGTAATGAGGTTTCCATAAGAAAGAGAAGAAGGAAGGGAGGGAGGAAGGAAAGAAACACATGTTTGTAACAACAGTGTCTAAGAAGATTCCCAAGGTTAGTGTCAGACACCAAGTCACAGATCCAGGAAACTCAGAGAACACTGAGAAGAGACAATGAAAAAACAATCTATACCTAAGTATATTATATTTAAACAGAAAAAATTTCAAACACACACACACAAAAAAAACATTTTGAAAGAAGCTCAAGGGGGAAAATACCTCACATCTAGAAGACCAAGGAATAAGAATGACATTGGCCTTCTCTTTGGAAACCATGCAAGCAAGACAAGAGTTGTGTGAAACATTTAAAGTGTTGCAAGAAAAGAATCACCAACCTAGATAAAGATTTTCTCAGACATGCAGAAATTGAAGGGATTTGTGTTCAATAGATTTGCCTTCCATGAAATATTAAAGGAAGTTCTTTGGAGAACAAGGTCATGGATCAGGAATCATAGGCAGTTTGATTAACTCAAGCTTGTTCCAACCATACTGCACCTGTTCCATCTACTAGCATGTGCAAGTATAATTGAGCCCATGCCTGCAATCAAGCTATTTATTGCTGCTGCCCCCCACACACACAGTTTTGTTTTTTTTTTTTAATTTTTTCCCCTTTCAATCAGGTGTTAGTTTCTTGAGGGAAGGGATAGAATATCAATGCTGTTGTCTCAAGCCCTGATACGATGCTGTGCTGACCATGTTAGCAATATCTGCTTGACAAGGCAGGTATGTTGCATCTTTCTCTGTCTTCATCTTCTTCCCAATTGTGTAAGTAGGCACAATCAGGCATTTATATGTTTGCAAACATAACAAAAATGGAAATAGTAATGAACATAAATGATTTTTATTGTACTGATTTGCAATTTGCTTCTACTCTTTCTGAAAATTATTTCCTGATCTCTGTCTACAGTATGATAGATTTTGCTCAGAGTTTCAGTCTCTCAAGTAATTCCTCCTTCTCTGTTAATCTTTCCTGATAAACTATTTATCTCAATAGTTTCCAAACTTCCCAAGCCTAAGGACCAGGAAGATGTTTTACAAGACAAAGTCCTGTCCAAACTCTGTATACACAGAATCAGTAATGCTGAGACACTCACCTGTAAATCTGATTTTCAAGCTAGCATTTCTAGCTTCTTGTGAGGTAACTTCTTAGGTTCTCCAACAGTATTTACATGTATCCCATTCACAGGACTATGTTCCTGAAAGGCAGAAAAAATACCATATTCATTTCTGTATGCTAGTCCTGCATATAACATAATTTTTTGCCTTACTGTTTTTGTTGGGATTTACAAAAATGCAAACTAGTAAGGAAGTTGATTGTGTTACCAAAATCATGGAACTCAAGAGGAGAATTTTTAATTTTGAAAGGAGAGGAAACAGGGACTAGATCTTCTCAAGAACATAGACATCCACTCACTCTGTCATCTGCTTCTATCAGTGCAGTCCACATGCTCTTTTAGTGCCTTTTCCTACACAGATGCTTCTCTGTCCATGTAGTTTATTTTGCTCTCACAGGGCAAAATATGACCATTTGGCATCTCCTGAGTTCACAGGTTCTCAGTTTAAGCAAGTCTCCTCAGACTGGTATTTCTCTGTCCCATTTTCAAATTCCCAGGAGATAAAACCTCATTCCCAGCTTGAGTTGAATGTCCACTTCTGGTCCCGTCAGCCCATGGCTACGAGTAAATTATTACATATCAGATAGGATGCTTTTAGCACCAAGTAATAAAACATGACATTGCTGATGATGTGCATAATGGTAATATTTATAGTTTTTTTACTTAGTAAGGACACTAGAGAGCCACAAGATGGCTGCAGCCACTCAAGGCATCACATTTTCATTCAACAAAGCAGTGATTAAGGCTTGTGGGTATCTCTATTTGAAATATTCTCTAGAAGTCCCCTCTCCACAGATTGTCTTGTTGAGTCATTGGCCACAATCACCTTTTAGGTCCTGGCCTTGGCTGGAAGAATGAGCCTGGAAGGAAGAGATCTGATACCATAAGCCCATGTAGCGATAGGTAGGCTATAGCAGCAAGTTACTGGTGGGTGATTGCCGTAGGTCTGAAGTGGTAATATACATAGCCCCCAAACTACATGTTGTGTCTGTCATGGTGACGGATATGGTGGAGGAGGAGGTGGTCAAAATTCTCAGAGGCTGTGCCTGTTGGATCCTGCAGTGGGTGCTTTCCATAGGATTTGACACTGATGAGTCAAAGGGGCAAAACAAAGAATGCCTGTTGAATTTGCTAACTGTGGTGGTCCAATCCTGTTTCAAAGGAAAACAGAGGCTTACTAGTTTTATTTGATCACCCAGGATGCCCAAATCAGCCAACATTTAAAAAGAAAAAAAAAAAAAAAACAACTAAAAACGCTAAAGGCAACAAGAAGATGAGAAACAGGAAGGTCCCAGGCTATCAAAAGGATGCTTGAAACAGCTTTACTTAGAACAATCAGGAAAGAAAGTAGCCATAGTGTTAGGAGGTGGGACAAGGAAAGAGAGATGAGAAGCAAATAAGGTGAGATGCGAGGAACCACAGGAAAAATACACCCAGGAAGGAGTCTTGGGAGTGCAGTGGGCGAGGTGGGGACACTTCTAAATCAAGTCCGGGGAAGCTGGGGGCTGGCTGGAAGACAGGAGGGAAAGGTGCCTGGAGGAGATAGCCGAGATTAATGAGCTCGGACTGTGTGTGCTCCTGCGGGCGAGGCCCCAGACATGACAGCGCACAGCCACGAAGACACCCCTTGGTTTGCAGGTCAGTTATTTATTTATTTTGTAACGGAACCTAACAAATTCTAAAACCAGATAAATCCAATTACCCGCGTTTTGCCTTCAGGGAGTGCGAAAGATTAATGGTGGTGTTTTGGCAGTAGCATAAAAAGAAATAGGTGGTAATAACAAGGAGGGCTATAAAGAGCCCCGAGAGCTGGCTGTAGCTCTCACACTGGGCACTGGCTACTGTCTGTGCTCAGGGCTGTGTTTGCTCCCTCCACTTTGGGAGGGTGTAGGCTGGGCCCAGACAGACTCTCCCCATCCTTTTCCACTGTACAGAGAGCAGAGGAAAAGCCCAGAGCCCTTTCTTAGGCCACACTTTTCTTCTCACTCTTTCATGCCATCTGAAAATATCGGCTCTTGGTCTTGTGTTTGACTTCACCAAGCGTGTCCCCAGGAGTGAGTCCACAAGACTTTACACAATGCTTGGGGAATGCTTTGGTTTCCTTTTCTTCAGTCCATAGGTAATTAGTCAGAGGGAAAGAGCAGGCTCTAGAACCCCCTTCTGATGCTGGCTTTGATCTTGAATGCTTTCCTGTGGCCACTTTTGGAAACATTTGCTTAGAAACACTGGTGCCTCTGGTGCAGTTTACTGCAGACCAACTTGCAGCCTGGAGCCTGGTTACCATTGCTTTATTGAGATAGTGAAACATGTGTGAGGTGGTTGGGGATTGCAATCTAAATGCAATTGTCTCCTTTTATATTTTTAGTTTTGTCCTGGTAAGTTTCATTGCATGAAACTCCAGTTGTCTTCCCAGCATAACTTTTGGCTTATGAAATGTTTTTTCCAAGATGCCTTGCTTGATATTCACACATTCTGCTTTTTTTTAGTAAAAAATGTAATTATTTTTACTGAGATATCATTCACATACCATAAAATCCACCCTTTAAAAGTGTACAATTCAGTGGGTTTCAGTATATTCATAAGGTTGTCCAACTATTGCCACTTTGAAATCCTGGGACATTTTCACCCCTTCCCCCGAAGAAACCTCATACCTATTGGCAGGCATTCCCCGTGCCGTCCTTTCACTTATCCCCTAGCAAGCACCTCACGTGCTTAATGAATGTGTCTGTTCTGGACATTTCATTACATGGGCTCATACAATATATACTTCACTTTTAAATGCTCTTATTTATTCATTTTTTTATTCACTTGCTCTCTCCTTCATTCCATAACCACTTTTTAAGCTCCTGCCATGGTTCAAGTGTTTTGTTCAGCACTGTGAATAGAGATGAATAGGCATGGTCTCTAGCTCTAAAAAGCTCATAATTTCAAGGTGGGGGAAGATAGAAGTGAACAGTTCACAGCATGGTAAGTGTTCAGCTTCTCTGAAGAGGTCCCTGTGTATGGTCAGGTTCTTCCTAATATTGATGGTTCTGTCCAAGATTTCTCTTCATGTCAAGTAGCAACTCTTAACACTAGAGAGACTTAAGGGACTGCAGCCTGTCGCCCTGGGACTCAGCACTGCTTTCCATGGTTCCAGTCCAGCTCTAACATTGGCCCGGAACTCCTGAGAACAGGGTCCATTCAGCACCCTAGCTAATTGCTTAGATAAGCATCGGCCTGTATGGGATCATCCACAGGTGCTATTAAAATAGATTACTGTGTCAACCTTGATAATTTGTATTTCTAGTACTTTTCAAGGTGAGGCTGATGCTGCTTGTCCAAGGATCGATCATACTTTGAGAATCACCCTCTTAGAATATATCTTTCCTTTTGCTCTCTTCGCTGGTAGCAAGCCTAGCAACTTGGGCTTTCATGTTGAGGCCTTTCTTTTCTCTTGCTAGTCTCTTATTAAGGGCCCAAGACCCTGAATAAATCTGGGCTTATGGCTTGAAGCTCATATCACCAGCTGTCTGCTTATACTTCCAAACATTGCCTACTTCTGGGTTTGGTGGTTTTCTCTGATGCCCACTAATCATGTATACTAAGTTCCATCTATTGTACATCTTTCCAAAATCTACAGTCAGCTCCTAGGCCTAATCTAGTCTTAACCTTCCCACCCTGTAGTTAACAAGAGAGTCACATACAACAAGGCCCAAAGATAAAAAAGTGACCAGTCTAACATGTCATTGTTACACTTCCTGCTCCTAGCTTTCCTATTTTATAAGGTGATTATAGTGACAAAGGTGACAATGTTTCTACAAACTCTGGCGTTTTATGTTGGCAAGCCTGCCCTAGGAAGGAACTGTGAAACAGAAACCTCTATAAACTTTATAATTTAAATATTATCATTGAATCCACCTGTGTGATTGGTGGTGATTGGGAACCATCACTAAGAATGGCTAGGATTGTACAAATTTAAGAAATATCAAAAACTTCACCTAAATATATTAGAAAACAAGATTGGATTTTTGGAGATATTGTAAAGCGGGGCTAACTGACTTTAAAAAAACAACAACAACAAAAAAACTAAGATGTAGTGGCTTCGATATTTTTATTTTTTCTTTTAAAAATGAATGTTTCCCAGACAATAAAGTATATACACTGTATGACTCCAATTTTAGGAAACTCAAGAAGAGGCAGAACAAATCAATTATGGTAGACATCAATATAGTTATCACAGTGGGTGGTAAGAAGAGGCTTGGGGGGGGCAGTTCCTAAGAACTGGTGTGAGGAAAACATGTGGCACTGTGGGAATATTTTATATTTTGATTTGGATGTGGTACCACAAGTGTTTTTATGTTTGAAAAAAATCATGGAGCTACTCTGATGATCAGTGCCTTTTACATTAACTTTACTTGATGAATGTTATTTCCCAGTGAATAGAATCACCAAAAACATACAAAGTAGTTGAAAATATAAATGTTAAAAATATCATTATAAGAAAGAAAAAGGCAGATTTTATTCACATAATTAAATTAGTAAATTAAAGATTAGCTTGTTTATTTACCTTATTGTGAGATAATTTTAAAGACCAGTGACATACAATTAACCCTATTCATAAAATAGGAAAACATATTTAAAAATTAAAAAAAAAAACAGTGTGGTCACTTCATATAGAAATAGAGAAGAGTGTGTAGGAGCATCTCTCAAAAATCATGGAGCATCAGAAACTAATAGCTTATTTTATCCATAAAGAACTGGTAGAACTAAAGTTCCATTTATTTCATTTCAAGGTACAGGTGTGAGAGTTTGGAGTAATCTGAGTAGGCCCTCACATTACATTAACCACCAACACCACCAGAGCAGAAAACCTGGCCCAAGAGGTGGAGATTGATGAGCACAGCCATTGTTCTGCATTATATTAAGGACATTAGAACAACCCCCTGGCACAGACTCCAGGGAAAGTTTAAAGTGACTAATCTAGTCCCAGGTACCATGGCAACCTAAAAATCCAAAGCCTATAGATTAGAATTTCTTTAGATGATACTAAGTACCTTGGAACACCATTGCATGATTTTTCCTTGCCCTGTTTCTCAGGAAGAAGCCCCTGCCTCCCAGCTCCATTAGTTGCAAAGTCAATGCTCTTTTGGTCCAGTATCTTCAGGGTCAGACAGACTCTTTACAGCATGGATAAGAAGAAGGAAGCCAGGCTGAGAGGGAAACATGTTAACTACTCTGGAGTTAACCAAAAGCACATATGCCTGATACCCAGCTTTCAACTTTAATTGATAGATATTAATTAGCAGAGAGAATAATAAATGTCTTATTAAATCAGCTATGATAAAAACAGGCCATAGCTGCTATTGAATACTAATTGTCAGTTGATGTCAGTTTCCAAGTGTGAGCAGGCATGTACAAGATATAATACAGCGTTTCCAATACATGCAGTGGTGTTAAATCCTCGTTATGGTGTCTTAATAATCAATTGGACTTGAGCGTACAATATTTGTCTAATTAACTCCACATCGACACTCAGGAGCCAAGCTTGCTGGCCACAGATGATGGATTAGTGACGGTAGCTTGGGCTTGGTTATTGGGAGCCGTGTATTCTCTATGCTGCCAGGGGCTCATCTTCAGGGTCTAGCATCTGCAAAACAACCTCAGGGGCCGGATGTGAATCTCCCATCATCATTTACAATAAAATAAGGATGAGAAGAAATAATGTTGCCTTAGTTAAGGTTTAGTTTTCTAATTATTAGAAGGGCTTAGTCTTGGTGTGTCTTACTAACTGCCATATACTGCCCACAACAATGGTATCTTGAGACCCCTTCATGAGGAGGAGGCAGGTCAAGGGTAAACTCAACTCTGTTCTTTCTACTTTCCCCACTTAGATGCCCTGACAGTCTTGGCCATGCGATTCTTTTTACATAACTCTTACATAGGATACTTTTCCTTCAACCAATATTATACCTCTTTCATTCTATCATATTCCTTTAGCTTCTGGAGGTCTAAATATACTATGTACTTATTTTATGTGCTTGCTCTGTTTTTATATCTTCATGTACATCTTCTGTTGTCCTGATTTCTTTTTGAGTTTATTGTTTTAAATACTTAAGTTGTACGTTCAAGTTTAGGGACTGCAAATTTACTGACTTTTCTTTGCCTTGATAATTGCATGGAAATTCAGTAGCACCCATATCTGATCGGAAAGCTAGTGCATGGACAGAAGAAGGAATGGAGCCACATGATTCTAGTTTCCCTGTTTCACTTGACTGCACTGTGGAAACCCAAAATCATGGGAAAAAAGGGGCCCTTGGGGGCTGTTAGCACAAATATTTGGTGGGAGATCATGTCTCTTGGCAGTGATGGCTTTATACAGTTGACTCTTAATTACCTATCTCTGGTGTCCTATTTCAAAGGAGCACGGAAAAGCTTATAAGAATGAATATGTATCATGTGTTGCTATCAATTTGAAATTGATAAGACCGCATGTTCTGCCACAATGAAAAAATGAATGACATTGGACTGGGGTGTGCCTTAATGGTAGATTTCCTGCTTATCATGCACAAAAATCTAAGCACCCCCAAAAATCTCCATAAAACAAAATGCCAGATAGATGACATGCATATTAGTATAAATATGTATTTGCTGATGGCATCATAAAAATAAAGAATTTTACATACACATGGGGTGGGGAAACATTTTGTAATCAAAACAAAAAATCTAAAATCTATGAAGGGGAAGATTGACATATGGATAGATGGACCTCATTAAGTATGAAAGATCGAAACCAAAAAGAAAACATAAGCATTTAAAAGGCAACTGATGGACTGGGAAAAAAAAAAACAATTAACAATATTTATAGCTTTAATATCTAGATTATATAACGATAGCTACCATTCACCATGAACTCAGACAAATTATACAAGAGAAAGTAGACAAAGGATATGAATCAGCAATTCACTGAAATAAAAGAGTGAATAAATATGTGGAATGATGCTGAGCCTCAGTAGTGATCAGGAAAATACAAATTAAATCATAAAGTACAAATTACCTCATAAAAACTAATTTAAAAAATAACAGTTTGTGTTAGTGAGGACCCAAGGAACAGGTCATTTTGGGGGCATTAATGATACATAAAGGCATGAATCTTTTGGAGAAGACAATTTTATCTATAAAAGTTAAGAATTTAGCACTGAGGTTGTGGCTCAGTGGTAGAGTGCTTGCCTCACATGTGTGAGGCACTGGATTCAATTCTCAGCATCATATATAAATATGAATAAAATAAAGGTTCATCAACAACCAAAAATTTTTTTAAAAAAAGTTAAGGATTTAAGTGATGATTGATTTTCAATCCCAGCCTCAGTTTGGGGAAACTTAGGAAAAATGCTGGTGCAGTGGCACATGTCTATAATCCCAGGGATTTGGGAGGCTGAAGCAGGAGGATTACACAGCCTCAGCAATTTAGTGAGGCCTTAAGTAACTTAGCAAGATCCTGTCTGAAAATTAAAAAAATAAATAAAAAGGGCTAGGGATGTGGCTCAGGGGTTGAGTATCCCTGGGTTAAATCCCTAGTATCTCCTCAGCCCCCAGCAAAAGGATCTAACCCATGGGGAATGATGGCCAGGAAAAAAAAAAAAACGTGGAAGCAATCTAAATGGCTAAATATCCTGGAGTCTTGGTAACCTTTCTGTGTCATGCTTTGCAGCCATTGCAGAGAATGAGATGTCATAGTGACATCAAGAAAGTACACACCTCACTGGAAGGTGAAAACAAATTGTATATATTACAAGTGAATGTTTAAAACACAGATGCATGTGTACATGCATTCACACAAGTATAATTCTTGAATATAGGTTTGAAGATGGGGTTGAAGATGGGGGTTTGGTAGCTCACATACAAATAATGAACAGGACCTCCGAGAGGTGGATGAGGAAAGGTGAAGGGAAGGTGGGAAGTACGTGTTCTGTGTACATCCCTATTATAGAAATGTGGTATATATTGCATTGGTGCAATTTGAAAAGTTTAGAAAAAGAAATAAAGGTAGTAGCATCAAGAGAAGAACACACCTTGCCCATAGTACAGCTTCTTGAGAGCCACAAAAGACCTTGTAGTGTGTGATAGGTATAGTAGCCTACAGCACCACATTATTAGCCAACTCCTTAGGGGACTGCCTTCACCCGCCCAGAGGGTCCCCAACTCCTGGGCCAGTTTTGTTCATGACTCAGTGGCTGCTATGGGTTTGTAAGCAATCAAATCATAAGCAGTTTGACAGTCTGGTCTTACCTAGTGCTCTAGAGAGGTAGAGCCCAGAAAGCCTCCTTCATATGATTAAGATCAGGTAAGAGCTGTCCTCCAGAACAGTAGGTTATAATCTCTTTGGACTCTGGTTTTTCAGCCAGCTCTCAAATTCAAAGATTAAAAATAAAGAGATAAAAGTTATCACCAAAATAGTAACTTAGTTGAATTTCTAGTCATTTTTTTCATATACAGAATCAAGATGTTGATTTGGTAAATATAAATAACTACATAAATATACTGGGACAGAAACATGGTCACAAGGGATTAGCCTTGTTACACAGTAAAATAAAAAACTACACTATTCTTTTTCCAGAAGAATTACAAAAATAATCTGGCTATATAAGCAGATGTGTGAACGTAGCCACATTGAGTTGTCACCAAGTTCATAATGGATAAGACATTGACTTATAAATGGAAGGATGCTATGCAATATGGAGGCATAGGAAAGTCTCAGTGGCTGTTGGATCTGGAGCAGAAACCCCCAAGGCAGTTAGTTCTCTTTGCCCACCAAGAGGGAAAAACAGATACCTCTTTTGTGACTTCTCCTTTGGAGGCAAAGGACAGGGCCAGCGCTTTGCCAAGGATCGTCAGTCTCTCTCACCTCTTACAGCAGAAACAATTGGGAACGTGTTTTACGAGAGCAGTGAGATGGATTATATGGCCTCTGGCTCTTTGAGACAATCAAGTTGTCCTTCACACTCCAAGTGGATGTAATTAACTGCACTGATAGGATGTTATGCCAATAGTAACGCAGAAAACACCGGAAAATGAGTCAAAAGGATGCCTAGTAAACTGTAGCAGAGGCAGAGAAGGAAGGAGTCAGCTGGGTGTGCTAGGTGACTCACCTTCTCTCCTGGAGCTTAGTGAATGGCTTTGGCCCCTTGACTTTCTAAAGCAGACATGGATTTTCAGTAGCTTTAAAAAAAGAAAAGAGGGTGTATGTCCTTTGGTTTCTTCTCTGAGTTGTGGGTTATTTCAAGAGAAAACATGGTCAGAAAAGGGCTGCCCTAGAAACCAGGAGCTTTTGATACTAGTACTGAAATGGTACTAAATGAGCTGTGCAGCCATAGGCAGACCAGAGCACCACCCTCTGCCTTGCAAAGGAGGAGAAGAGAGATGGCCTCAGTGCACCTGTCTGCATTAATGGTCTCTCACTTTACACAATAATAATTCACAGAGAATAGGAAGGAATATGAAATGCATCAGATCACTTTCCATGACATCACATTAGGCATTTTGTTTCCTGATGAACCATAATCAGAAGTGATATTTGTAAGCAAAGTGTAGCAATGTTTACTAACAGATCATAATTTTAAGTAATTAAATAGTAGTTAATTGATTTCCTGAATAATAAATTTAACTTTCCAGTAATCGTCCTCCATTAATGGATGTTCTCTTATAAGTGTTTTTACTATAATAAGTCATTAAGAGTTCCTGAATAATTTCTCTTCAAATCATTGATTTTAAGTTACTTCTGCTAATGCAAATACATAAAATCTCATAGTGTTGCTGTGTATCAATTTCAATCAATGCAATCATGACAGTCTGTGATTTGTTTGTGTTTTACTTTCAAAAAATAAAAGAAAACTAGTCAGGAAAGGATATTAAATATTATGGTTGTGTCATCCTAAATATTTCCAAAGTTATATATAAGAATCCCTACATTGTATCTTTGGATAACTTTAACTACATCAATACCTCTTTTATAGGATTATTCTAAGTTCAGTTAAGATAATATATATGAAAGTATCAAATATACCCTGACTTATATTTGGTGTAAGCTAAAATTTATCTGCTAACTTGCTCATTTGTTTTCCAAAGACTCTTTGGAAGATTTGGCATGGATTTTTTATTCTTTGGAGAGATACCGAAAGATTTTAAGTAAAATCATGATGTGTTAGCAGATCATTCTGGCAGAAGCATATGGCTTTTGGAGCAATGTGGGCTGAGATCTATTGGTAAAGAAAGAATCCAGTCTTGTTTTGACCAGAGTCTGGTCTGACACTAGTTCTGATGTTTACTATGCAAGTATTCATCATACAACTCCAATGAACCCTTCTTTTCTCAATTTTTCTCTTTTCCACTCTCACAATGTTACTTAAAATTGTTTTTTTAACTTTAGACTTATGAATGATAAATATACTGGAAGTTATTGAATTAGAAGGAAAAGAAAAATTAAAAGCAGGAAGGGGAAAAAAAGAAGAGAGGGAGGTTTTAGAGATAGATAAGCATTCCAGACAAGATTACGATGGGAAATATTGTCATCACTGGATTTAGGATGACACAACCATAATATTTAAAAAGTGGTCAGATAAGGCACCCCCTCACCTTGGCAGTATCTGAAAATACTAATCCAATCAACCCATTGTCTTTGAAATGTTATCTTCTAATCAATTTTAGTCTTTCTTTCATTTTCTTTAAAGGCATGTAGATTATAGGTTTCCAAGTATTTAACTTGTTTTATAAAGTGTTTCAGAAAATATACATTTCATGTTCATGATATTGATGATGATGTCATCATTGAAGTTAATTATTAATTATGCCTCTCTGATCTCATAACCAAGAGGTAGGAAGGAGTTCATTATGTCTTGGTGGCTTACATATGTATTAGTCCACATATAAGTTTTATCTTCATCTAAAACTATCTTGGTCACCTACTGAGTTCACAGCTTACTCTATTATATAAATATTTTTCTTATTATATTTTAACATCATAAAATTTCTAGCTTTATGAAATATAAGGTCAGAATTTTAATATTACATTTGAGAGCCCTGTAGTCTTAGCTGTTTGTCTTTTCTTTCTTTTTTATTGGATTTTTGGAAGAATTTATATCTTCTATGTGTGCAAAAGATCCCATATTATCCCACAACTCTGTATAGGTTGCTGAAGATTCCATGTGTTCCAAAAGTCCCCAGAGCTTAATTCCCAGGTTTCACCTCATTTATCTCAATTAGTTCCTAATTTTTAAAGTGATTAAGCTCTACCTTCTTCATTTACTATGTCTAGAAGAGGAACCCAGGGATAACTCACCAAATATTCTCAAAACCTTACATTGAGTCTAATGTACTATAGAATCCTGGGAGAGAGGGAGAACAATTCCAACTCTTGGAATTTCATCCTCAACAGGTCTATAATATGTTTTATATTTAATACACAGAGATAGAGTTTCTAAAATTGCCATTTTTAGAAACTAGCGAAAGATGAGGACTTTGTGCAAATAGTCATTAAGATCTATTATGTTATTTGGATGTCCTTATGACTAAAGAGGCCTTGGAGTGTGGAGACAGAGTTGAGGGGGCCCACCATGGTGTATGTGGTGTCAAAACCCATGGCATATTGTGTAACTGGAAAGTTACTTAACATCTGTGCTTTCCGATGGTGCCTACTGGTCTCTGTGTTTGACATTCTTTTGCATATCATGTCAATGCACCTACTCTTAGAAGAGTGACCAAAGCAATCAGGAAAACTCAGGGATATCATGATGAATATGTGCAAAATCAGGGCCTTTTGCCAATTGCACTTTGTTTAGGAGCTAATAGAGTCCAATTTTCTTTTGCTCTGTCTTTCTCTGCATCATGCAATGATTATTTGTGTGGCTATTCTACTTAACAGAATGGATGACTCATCTACTGGTTATTTGGCAGATCAAGAAACTGTGGTATGTATTTGTTGCCCAAACAACTGATTTCCACCTGTGGAATTAGTCATAATTCCCTTGTAATTCTTCTCCAAAATAGAAGCTTCACATTAACCATGATGGTGGTAATTGATAAAAAGAGAAAAAGTGGACATGGTTTCCAAGTAGACTTTTATATAGAATGGTAGAACAGTACTAGGGTAAAATATGGTGAGTTTGAAGTAAGAAGATGTGTGTTCTTATTGTAACTCTAATACCCAAAAGTATGATGTTGGATAGTTGTTTAACATTCTTGGTTGATCTTCATCTTCAAAATTAGGGGTTTGCACTAAATCATCTCCATCATTTTTTCTACCTTTACATTTCAACAACTTAGTTTCCCCAATTTGGTCCGGGTATTCATGCACTTACTGCTGTTATCTCATTTCTGACATGAAGGTACAACAGTCCCTAAGGTTTTTATGAAGATACCGGACAGCAGTGCATATAGTGGAAATAGCAACAAATTGCAAATATAAAGAAATATGTTCTCCATAAAGCTCCATGATAGTGAAAAAGGACTTTGGCTTCTGTGAATGCATTTTAATATGGTAAAAATAATATGCAGTCCCTACTTTGTAGAGAAAACCATGTCATGAAGAGATAATCTTTTACCTGATAGACGATACTTCCCTGTGGATAAGCTTGAGGAGAACAATGGAAAGATTTTGATAAAAAAAGGAAAGTGACATCATCCCCACCAGATAGGGGTGTGGTTCAGGGTTATTTACCATCCATACCCTCCCAATATGGAGATTTTGGAATTTCCAAGATTTACTTTGTAATATCCCTGCATTCAGCTCTGCCTCTGGCACTATGAGATTCTGAGACTCTCGGCCGTGTAATTAACTTCACATCTGAAAAGTCACTGCTCTGCAGAGCTGCAGGTCCCTGCCATTGCTTCAGGCTGCTCAGGGGCCAGGCTTACCCACGTGGGGTGATAATGGCCAGGGAATCCATGCCAAGTCTCCCAGTGCCCCCTTGTACCACCGCCAATCCCAATGCCTGCAGGCTGCATTCAGGAATATGGCTGAGATTTACCTTTGTCCTGTGGTTGCTTTAATTGCAGTGAAAAGAGCTTATTGAAAGCACTGCTCAGAGGAGGAGAGCCTTCAGTACCAGGATTTCACATGCAGGAATGGTTTCTATTTTCAGTGCCGACTCTCCCGATGGAAATCTCTTTTTCCTCTGCTCACTCCCTGTCTGCTGAATAAAAAATTCTCCACACAGTGATGGTTAAAAACATCAATTAACTCTAAAACAATTATTATTTTTTGAAATGCCATTTTATAAATGTAATAACACGACACAATAATCCAGGGTTATTTAACAGAGCATTTACCCTGAAAACAGTCATTACTCTTTAAATGCAGTAGACTCTAGAAGCCTCTTAACATTAAATGGCAAGTGAGGCAGAAGCAATATTGTCAGAAATGCCACATCCACTGCATACATTAACAAGAGGAGGCTGGCTATTGCCCTGCCCAATGGCTGCCATTTTCTTGGCATTTTCTGGGCCGCAGTGCTTTCCTGTTTGGAGTGATATTGTCTGACACTGATGTGACAGGCTGACACTTGAAAGAAATGCCCTGTGCAGCATGTCCTCTGGTTCCATCACCTTCTTACTCTTCCATAGGGATTGAAGTCTGACTCAGTGCTCAGCTGGCAGGTGTGTCTGGCAGATTGTGTGTAGCCAATGGCAGATGGCAGCACTAGAAGCGTTGCTGGTCTTGCTTGCCACTGACTCTCCTGTTGGGTTGTAGGTGTGCTGCCATCTTCCAGTAACCTCTGTCCACATAATGCAGCAGTATTTCTGGTCTCAGGCATTTCTTTCATAAGAAATTCTGTGGAAATGATCTCCTCCCTTGTTCCTATACCTCAAGACCACTTCTACTTTTGGACCTACAAAACACATGTAAGTGTTTTAACCTGTATCTATTACATTCAACATTTGAGGTCTGGGCTTCCATCTGTAATGATGGATATTCCATTAGACTAGTTTGTATGTTTTTTGATAGGTTTGTAACATATAGAAAAGCATACCCATCAGCCACATGTGAATTTTCACATGGAGAAACAGTCGACACTTGAGGGCTGCAGCTGAAATTGTGTCTCACCTACTACATCGATGCCATGTGTGAATAGCAGGTATTCTGCGTGGCTATTTCTGAATCTGCAGCAGTCTTGTTCTTCATTTGAAGAAGAATCATTGAGCAAGAATACCAGAACAATGTTCCAATGGACTGACAGGACTTGGGGCCCCTGTAATTCCTGTGGTAGAGAACCCCTGTGATTCCTGTAGCAGAAAACGCTTGTGGTTAAGATTCCTTAAACTAACTGGCTCAGGGCACTAGGTTTCAAGTCTGTATGTTCTGAGGCAGAACATTCTTAGCTGTGATCCCCCAAATGCAATGTCTAGATAATCCAGGAGAACATGGTCTAAGAGACTCTTTTATGTTCACTTATTAATATGAATGTGCAAAGTCCAATACAATTTTATTATGTCTACAGATAAATTAGTTTTCTAAAAAATTTTTTTAAAAAAATTATTCTTTAACATCAAGCAGCACCTTGTATCCATGTTTACAATAAGCAAAAGTCACAGTCTGGCAAGGATTGGCAGGACTGTTGTCAATCAAGGGTTGCAGTCTTAGTATGCTGAACTTAGGCCACTTAGCCTGAATAGCACAAGGAAGCTCACAGTGAAGAACCTACAGGACCACCAGGAAAATACAGGGAGAGGACTTAGAAGCATGGAGTTGTGGATCAAGAAAGAAACTTAGAATCCATATACTAGATTTGTTTTTAAATTTAAGATTATGATTATACAGGGGTCCAGAGAGATACAATGGCTTGCCCAAAGTTAAACAGATAATTGGTGGCAGGGAAAGTCTAAATGTGGGACTTCTGGCTTCCAGTTTTGTGTGTATTTGTGTGTGGTTGTGTGTGTGTGTGTGAGAGAGAGAGAGTGGAGTACTTATATTTCTTGTGGCAAAGAGCTTGATGTCATTTCTTTTGTTTTTGTAACATGTTTGTCAATCTTCTGGTTACATGGCAGGCCATACTTGATGGATAAGAAACCATTCTCTTTCTAAAAGTCCTCTTGTTTTTATTCCCAAGGGTTTTTTTTTGTTTGTTTGTTTTGTCTCCTAGAGAAACATACCACTATTGGTGACAGTAATCTTTGGCTTCATTTTGGAAATAGTTGTTTCTGAACTGAATCCCTGACTACAGATGATTTCCAGAGACAAAGCTACAAAATAAAATCTTGGAACACAGTATTTTTGGAACTCATTTAATTCATTTTTTTCCGTTGGCTCATTCAATATATCTCAGCTGTCTACCAAGGGTCTGCCGATGTGCTAGGCGTTGGACAACTAGGGAGGATTCCACAAGGCCTCCACATGCCCTAATGTCACAGTTTCATGTGAGTAGTAACCACATACCCTATAGCCTGGGCTATAACATGCTGGTACAGTATAGAGCAATGTTCAAAGAGTGATTTGAGCATGGTTGAGCAAGTGGTTTCTTTTGTCAGACCCAGAGCATGGTTAAGGGAAAAAGTCATTTTGGGAAGTCACATTTACAAGAAGTTGAATTTCTTGAAGCATATAAAGAACAAAGGGGAAGGAAGTGCATTCCAGGAAAAGGTAACAACGTAAGGAAAAGCATACGGAAAGCCAAAGAATGGGAAATAGCATTTACTGGTCAAAGTGGTAGGAGATTGGACTAAAAACCATATACAGGGGTCATATAGCAAAAGGAACTGTGTACCTCTGTTGGGAGCCAGTAAGAGCAACAGATAGCAGTATTTGAAATAAAAATGGATAGTAATTCATAAGATATATCAGAAGAGGACAGTTAGAAGCAGGAAAACTTGTTTTCAGAGGCTATTGTGGAAGGAAGATAGGAAATTATTCTAGGAAGATAGGAAATTATTTTTAGTTCCAGGAAGCAGACATATTTGACTGGATATGTAGAGAATTGTTGATGTTGTTTTTGCCTAAATAAATGTGAATATCTTTTACCATCCTGCACTCTACATTTTATTTCAATCCCCTCTACTCTCTATTGCAAGCCTTATTCTGGCCCCTGTAGCCATTTGATTTTCCACCAATGAGTCATTACTAGGGATACAGAAGAAAGCAATCTTTGCCAACAAAAAGGCATACTTCTGAAAGAGGCAGCATGCTCCTTTCTGGAAATATCTAGCTCCATTTTTGCCTCCTTTGGAGTTTTCCCAGCTCTGTAACATGGGCATGGCTTTCCTTTCCTATCATGTAAATTCACTGACCTTTCCAATAGCATTAAAAGAATAGTATTTGCTCCTCAAGGGGGTGCATTAACTTGCTGCTTCTTGTGAGAAATTCTGAATGGCAAATGAGCCTAATGGAATAATATCGCTTTCCCCTGGTAATGTGCTGCCCACCAAACAAAGAATCAACATTACCCCCAAAGACTTGACTTCACCAGCACGAAGACCCCCCAGGAAGCTATATACCGAGTCTGGCTTTTGTAGAAAGCACTTTAGGGGCTGTACATGGGGGAAGAATGGCCCCTTAGGGCTGATTGTTCACAGAGCCCTGAAGATAAAAGAAAATAGCTTTATTTAAAGATTTATTTAAGATGTTTTAAAAATTGAGTAGAACATACATTTTTAATACTGATTGATATTATTGTAAAGCATTCTAATGAGAATCTGCCCCACAGGCCCTTGCCAGCTACACAGGCGGAATATTCCTTTGCATTCGTACCATGAGTCATATTTGAGCCATGGATTAACACACTGATGAAAAGTGCCCCCGTTCTGGTCAGGGCAGAAGGAAAGAGAATGTAGAAAGAGCCAAGAGAAGAAAGAAGAAAACTGTGATATAGAAAAGTCACATTTCAGGCTTCATTTCAAAAACTCCTTCCAAAATAGAGGCTTTATGTTCATATTCTGAAACCCTCCCTGTAGTTTTAAAAATGCATGCATTTGAGAAATTGTTGAAGGCTATGAATGCTGAGACATGCACCACTAATTTAAATTATCATTTTCATTCATTGAGCATTGTCTGTGTACCAGACAGTGACCTCTGCCTTTACACTTATTAGTCCATTTAATTCTCAAATAATCCTGATATTGTTCCCATTGTGAAGAGTAAAAAATGAGGCTTGGAAACATTTGATAACTTATCCAAGTTTCTATTGTAATAAGTGTTGGACTTAGAATTTATAAAAAGGAAGTTTGATCCAAGGGTCCATGTTTTTTTGTTTGCTTGTTTTATTTTTACATAACTATATTATCTTAATTTTACAGAAGTGTAAGTGATATCAATCTCCTAATTTTTCATCATGAAGATAAGTGTATGTCTCATTGGTCATCATATGTATCATATCATATCTTTGAGATTTAATTACATAGCATGGTAGTTATTTTTTGAGCTCTGGAGTCAGAACATCTTTCTAATTCTAGTTCTGTCTCTCAATCCTTGAGAGACACTGAATAAGGTACAGAATGTCTCTGAGCCTCAGTAATTCTAAAATGGGTATGGTTTATCAGTACCTCCAGTGGTTATGTTTAAACCAAGGGAGTGAGCTCACACAGTGTTTGGCATCACAACTCACTCAATAAATACGCACCAAAGAAGTAGCAGAATTTTTACAGAGAAAGGAATCTCAGCTTTAGTAAGCAGACATGCTGCATTTATGAGTGTAGGTTGAGCTGTCTTGGGTCTCCAAAATATTTTGTCTTGATAAGCATTTGAAAAGTTCAGTCTAAGATTTAGGTCCAGAGAAAAACCCATATCCAAACAAATTTGCCACCTCTGAAAGAGTTTCATCAGACATGTTTTTCACAGATAGCTCTAACTACAGCTACTCAGATAGCTCAGGGGATCAGAATGCTAACTAGGTTAGGATCCGAGGAGCCTGAACAGCAACCTTCTAGGTTTCTCCTACCCATAAGTGCATGCCTTCTGCAGTCTTTTGCAGTGTTCTTTGCTTTTGAATTTATAGAACTATTAGTCTGAAATCCAAACAAAACATCTTGTCTTAATGGCTTAGTCAGTAGGTGTTTTACCAACAATTTCAAAAAACCAGTAAGTTCTCAGAGGAGTAGCAGTTGTTGTTTGGAAATAATTCCCCAAATTGCATTTATTTCACAGCAGTCTGAGGTCACAAATTCAAGAGCAAAGAGAACTCTATTCAATTAGACAACTTGATCAAAATAGATCTGTCAAGATGACATTCCATCCAAAGAATCAATTGGGATGAAGAAATAATTTAGCTGCTGCTGTTGTTATTTACATTTTTTATTATTATTTTACAATTTGTTGTAGTAGGGAAGCTGGGTGTGGATGAGTGCTGGGCAATTCATGGCATCTGCCACTGGATTAGATAGAAATACATCCTCCTCTGTTTGGTGTTTGTGCTGTATTAATGGCCAAATGAATGAACATTCTGTCCTAAATGGGGAGATAGAGAAGTGCGGAGCTCAAAACGTGTGTCCAAGATCCTTTCTAGCTGAGTGAGGGTCTGTCTTCTCTCTCTTCTCCTCCCTCCCTGGTGCTTTAGTCTTAATCTGTTTGTCAGCCCAATGCAAAACTTCCAAGATCCACCAGGCAATGCCAGCCCCTAAGGCAGTCACCCAGGATTATATATTGACATTAAAGTGTTAGAAGATAATACGTTTTCTGGAAGCCACATAGCCACTTTCTGATTTCAAATAGAGGGGACTATCTATCAAAGACAAATGTTTGAACTGCAGTTTAACACCACTTTTGTCAACTATAACCAGTGAAAACCACACACACACACACACAATTTTTCCCTGCTGTGTTAGAGGGAAGAGATTGAATATCAGTGAGTGGAGAGGTTGGAAAGGAACATTTCCAAGGACGTTCCCTGTCTTGCTGCTGTAGTGTTGTGTCATTTGTCTTGGCTGGGAAAGCGGTGATGCACTGACTTCAAAGTCCCAGTTTATCCCTTCCCTCTTCTCTTAATTTTTTTTCAAAATTGAGTAATCATAACTCATTTTGAGAGAATGTCTATTTGTGCTGAGCCTTAGTGCCTCTTACCAGAAATTCCTCAAATTCTTAGAGCTAGATAATGTATCTGTGCTCATGCAGTGGGTTAGAACTCTGGTTCAGAGAGGAGAGAGTAGAGGCTTGCGCGGGGGAGCTCTGCTGGAGGTGGTAGGTCACACCCATGACCCAGTGTGCTTACTAGTGTGTTCTTCTTTCTACCATTGGCTCTTACCTTTTAGAAGACATATGTCATATGGCAGTAACATCAAGCTTCTCAAGGAATTCAATAAATTCCATAAATAAAAGGGACATAATAACTACTCAATGTAGTTACAGATCTCAGCCTGGTATCATTTTATGGCATTAATATTATCTAAAGATCTCCTGTTCGCTGGCCACATATGAACAGTCTTTGAGCACACTAGTCTTACTTTTGTACTTGGATGAAACATCTGTTATCTCTTTTTAAATTCTTTCTTCCTCCCGACTGTCCTAGGTCACAGCCTTGGCTGGTTCTCTGGTTTCTGTCCTTTGGTTCCCAGTAAATTCAATCAACTAAGTAGCTGAGTCACAGAAATAACACCAGTGCACACCCAACAAGTGCCAGACACTTCACACTGAGTGTCTTACTCACAAAAGCCCTCAGGAAGAAGCTCTTCGTTTTTACTTCCTCCAAACTAATTGAGCTATTAACTAACTCATTCTCAAGCCTGACTTCTTGAGCCTGATCCCTGCTAGGATAACAACTTCTTTTGTGACTTTTGAGCAAGTGCCCTTAGCTCATTCAGTGAAGATTGTTGACTCTCAGAAGTCTAAGGGAAGGTCATGAAAGCTCCAAGTAGCTATAATCCACAGATACTGGGATCCTAAGCTTTGGTTTACTGAATGCTTGCTCTGAGCTGGTCTCCCTGTTGATGGTTCTCCATAAGAAATTAACATTTAAAAGCATTTCATTTGCATAAACCATACATAAAATTACCCCAGACTGGAGAGAAAAGGTATTACATAATGCTCAAGATACAAACCCAAACAGGAGAGGTTAGTTATCCTGTTGGTGGTTCTTTTCTAAAAGGATTCAATAGAGGCTTCCTTTAAATACCAAGATTCTCTTGTGAATTCAAAGTATGATTCAGTTTACACATATTTTTCAGGAACACATCTGTCATTTGTAAATCAAGATGCATTTGAATAATCTACTTGCCATTCTTGGAAACTGTCATTTCTTATTCTTTTATGTCTCTTTATCTTTTCTCTTTCTTTGCTTCTGATGACTCTTCTGTTGCCACAGAGAAACAGACAAGGTAAAAAAACTGAGGGTGCACAGTAGCCATCCTTGACAAAGACTTTCCTAGGGAAAATGGAGCATCCAGAGTGACATTCATAGTAGTGGGAAATCTGCATTCTAAATGTGTGGCCCTTATTTGAGCTTTGGTTAATTTTACTTTACCACCCAAATCCATGTTATAGTGCGTGAATATTTTGCAGGGATAAAGAAATCTAACCTTTATTAAAAATGTTACTTGACTAGCTAGGTGATTATATTATTTAATTTAATCCTTAAAACAGATCTGTGATAGTTACTTTCTCCTTGTATGCTTTAAGAAACTGAGGCTCAGACTATCTAAATTTTTCCCAATCATTTATTTAGTTCAAGAAGATTCTGTGTTGCTGGTAGTTGGTCTTGATGAGCCTTAATTATTTAACCAGTGTTTATTTATCTTCCTCTGAATGTCAAGCACTTTGTTACCCACTGTGACTAAAATATGGAGCAAAAACTAGAGATAGACTTTAAATAATCACATAAACTAATGACATTACAAGGACACTGTGAGGTTGAACAGAGAACTACCTTCAGTTACTTGTAGTAGGGAAGGATTTGAGGGGACAATTTGGACTAGTCATAAGTTTCTCCAAATGCAGAGCTGAATGAGTTAATTTTGATAGGGAAGGCTTCATACTGAAGGAACAGAATGTGCAAAGGCCCTCGGGTCAGAAGGAGCCAGTGTCTCTAGAGGTCAGAGATCATAAAGACAATGCCAGGTCTGCTATGGCACATTCAGGAGTTTCATTTTGTTAAACCAATAGAAGACACAAATGGAATGGTGTGTAGAGAGAATTCTATGAATGTTTGTTTGCATAAAGATAATTTTGGCTATAGTGTAGATAAATTAATACGAGGGAGGTTGTGTATACCTGGGGACCCTTGGGGATGCAAGGCAATAATTGTTCAAATGAGATATGGTGGCTTGGATTGGAATAATGTGTGGAGACAGAGAAAAAAACACAAATTTGAAAACCTCATTGAAAATAAAGTCAAAAACACTGGGTGATAGGTTGGATATTAGAGAAGAAAAGAGAGATGTTAAGGAAAACACCCGATTTTTCACAAGCCTGACTGAATGGATAGTGGGACATTCTTTGAAATAGAAAGTACAGAACAAAGACACAATTGGGGGAGTACATCCTGAGCCCATCAGAACTTGCTTTAGACATAGCTTCTTTGAATTTTATTGGAGTTAAAAACTATTAAAAGAAATACAAGACAGACAGATCACCTGCTCAGAAGAAAGTTGTGGATTCTTATGTAGTGTGGGACACCAGTGTCCTGGGCAGGGATTGGATCTATGGAAGAGAAAGAAAAAATTAAGACAGGAGAGAGACTTGGACAGACCTTTGGAAATCGTTGGTAGTTAATGGCTAGAACTTGAATAAAAAGAAGTAAGGATCAGTGAGAAAATTAATAGGAAAGCAAGACTCTTTCTACATATGATAAGCCCAAGAAAGACCTTTAGAAGGAGAGAATTGTTCAACCACCCAAGTGCTTGTTGGTCAGTCAAGCACAATGACTGATCAAAGACCTGTCAAGTCTAATAGCAAGATAACTGATGGCATTAGTGAGGCATATTTCAGTCAAGGATAAAACAGAACTTAAATTCAAGTAGGCTAAAGACCAAGTAGAAACTAAGAGTGGAGATAGTAAACAATGGCAATTCTTACAACACATGGGGTCTTTAGAGGAGGAAAGAAGCAGACGTTTAAATACAGGAGTAGGAGAGGGGGAGTAAACTGTGGCATAGTATATGTGTTTGTGTGGGAGTAACGTGAAGAGGTCTTCACCATTTGGAAGTCGACCGGTTTATGTAGACAGACAAAGAAACAAGTGTTCAGCATGAAACCAGAGGAGAAGAGGCACATCACACCATCTTTGGAGACCATAATTTACAGCAAGATTCTCTTTCAGTTTTGACTGAGACCCCAAAACAGTGAGCATTAACTACTTCTGTGTTCCAAAGCAAGGTGCTAGAACACTGGCAATAACTTGCAAAGCAGTTGACTAAATCTGATTTAGAAATCTTGCTAAACACTCACTTCTCACCTACAAAAGAGATTGACACAGAGGGAGTTGGAATTTACAGGGATGTGTTATGGTCTCTTGCACAGAGAGATCCTGAGGGTCTGTGAGTTGAATCTCCATCTGATGTGTTGTGGAGGGTACTTCTTCCTTACCCCAATACCAGATGGAGAAGCTATAAGGAGGCCATGCAAAGAGCTTGATGATCCCATCCCAGGGAGCAAAACTAGAACACAGTGGCCTTGCTGATGGCCAAGTGGCAGCAGAAAATAGGGCAGCATTAGGAACAAACGCACTCCCCTCAGCCACAGTCAGAGATCTATGTTTCCTGAGGATGAGACATGAGCCACACTAGGACAATTCGGCATGGAGTTTTATAAATCTTGTCCAAGGGAATAACCAAATGATTCAGTACTATAAGAATTAAGTATCCGAATCCATCCAGTGTAATTAGTAAAGAGGGTGGTGATCTCAAGAAGAACTGATAAGTGAGGGTGAAAGGTTGATGGAAGTGGGGTGAAGTGGTTGTGAGAAGTGAAGAATTACAAGTGGATGGGGACCGCCATTATAGAAATTGGGGTAAAGAGAGATGCATTATACCAGCTCTAGGAAGGGCTTTTGTTTTGTTTTCAAGAATGCCAACATCTGAATGAAACCAAATAAAGCTAGGCTTTCTTGCTTCCAGCTTATGCCTGCTTCTTCAGAACACTCCATTCAAATAAATAAATAGCAGTCCTGAAAAGACCAATAGTGAATATTATTGAAAGGGAGTTGAATATTTATTTTTGAAAATCAGAAAGGACCTCTGTGTTTTTAATGCACATAAAAGTATCTTAATATTATTTTTCTTGTGTTTTCCTCAATATTTAGTATGTCTATCATCTTTCCAACCCCACATAGTTCTCGTCTTCTTTTCTATCACCCTAAAGTTTTTTTCTAATCTGGTTGGAATAAATTCTTGACTTTCCAGCCTTCTCTATACACTTTTAGGATTGATTCTGCTCTTGCAGATAGGACATTCTGCCTTTTGCACTGATGATTCAGCTGGTTTTGACTGAATCAAAAATTATTTAAACCAAATTAGATAAGGTAGAATTTTGCCCCAAATATTTCTTTATTTGTTCATTCAGTTGTTTATTCATTTATTAATTGACCAAATTTTTCACTGTAACCTACGCTTCCCAAAAATTTATCTATAGTCACTCCAAATCACCTCACCTGATTTGTGTACATGTTCTGAATTATATATACTCATTTCTCATAAGACAGGTAACATTGGCTACTGCTTATAAATTGCATGCTCCCAAAAAGTGGGACACAAGGTGAGAGTAGGGAAAGGTGAAGACGTGAAGGATGTTAATGCTGTTGAGATCACTGAGTTCCAACTCTACCTTCTGTATCTTTTCCTAGGGTCCTTTTTCTGTCTTATTTTTAATTTATCTTGCTCTTTTGTATGTATCCTTGCAACCCCCTTTAAATTCTGTAGAGTAAAACATTGTACATATAAATAAGTAAATAGCACACTCTAGAAACTCTACATTTTTTTTCTTTTCCACTTCTCCTTCCTCTGATCTCCAAATACTGATGTGGAGGCCTGTATAACTCTTGCTGAATTAAACTTAAAGAACCACGGATTTCTAAAAGGTTTGTAACTTGTCTCCTGGACTGAGCATGAGATTTGGAGGGTAAAGAAAGAAGTTGTCAGCAGAGATAGTTCTAGCTGTATAGAACTTCTTTGAAGTGGAAGATAAGATATTTTAACCAACTCTTAGATGCCTCTAGGAATACTCCTGACCCCAGGACACTCTGGAAATAGACATTGAGGGCATTTAAAAAATCTAGATTAGTAAAAGAGGAGGGTAGAAGGTAGAAGAGAGTTACAAAACTCCTCAAATATAAGAAAGTTTCTTTGTTGATGGTAATCCAGAATCCTTTGCCTAAAATATGAATTTATTTAAGATTTTGCTGCTAAATTTAAAACTCAAGTCTCTTTTTGCCTCTTGAAATGGTGAGTATCTTTAGTATCTTATGTCTGTTTTGCACAGAACAAATAAAATCTTTGACTTAGACCTATAATTTCTATTCATTTGTTTCCTTAGGAAGCAAGCATTCATTGATATTCCCTGTATGTCAGCTCTGTGTTAGGCTGGTACAGGCAGTATTTATTCAGATAAACCTCACTCTCAGCCTCATTGAAGTATATTATCCTAGTGAGTTTTCCTTCAAGATTGCCACCACCCAAGCTCTAGCAGAATAAAAAGAAACTAAGAAGTTGGAGGAGAAAAGTATTGATGACAAAGTGTCTTAATGGCAGTAATAAAGTGGCCACTGGCTATAGGAAGGAGCTATCTCTGGTAAGAAATATGTAGAAGGAAAATCTAATAGTTCTGCTCTGTCTTTGGATGCCTGTCACTTCAAACTTCTGTGGCTAGTTTTTCTAACAAGATGGGAGATGCTTGCAAAGATTTCAATTCCTCAGCTACAAGGTAAACATGTTGGGGAGGCAATGGTATCATTCAGGATTAAAAAGTCTTGGCTAGGTGAAGAGCTTCCATTTCATGGGGTCAGAAGCACCTGCTTGTCAAGCAGCTGGTTTATGCTCGATGGATGCTTTTACAGCTTGCATCCTTCTAGTACTTGCCCATGCTCAGTAGGAGGATGTAAGGGGGTCTTAGATCACAGGAACAATGAGAGCCAGAGTTACTGCAAGTTTATCCTTTGCCCAGAGTTATGAGTTGTCCTGAGAGTTTTTTCATTTGTCTCTCCTTGAGGGTCTTTTTGAAATAGTACTTAAAGTTGCCATCCTGAGGCAAACAGCAAGATATTTTGTATGTACCCATTGAAAGACACATCTCATTCTTACAATGTCATCCATCCTTTGTGCCTGGGCCCAAGTCATGTGAAGCCATCTTCAGTTGTCAGATACTTTATAAACTGTGGCAGTGCTCTCAGATAAAGAAGGAAAATGTATGATTTCTAAAAGAGTTTAGGGTTGATTTGTCCTTTTCATCTATCCTGACATGATTTAATGTTCCAGAACTTGTAAAGGGAACAGATTTTTTTCTTTTCTTTTTTTTTTTCTTGTAAAATTTGTGAATAATTTATCAAGTGACTGAAAGAGCTACAGCTTTAAATTATTAAAATGCATTTTGGTTTTGAAAGAAGACATTAGAGATGTTTGCCTTTGCCCATTCTTACTAAGCCTTTGCACAGCAGCAAGAGATTCCTACAAGTTTGTGGAATGGTAAGGTGATTTTCTATGATTTATGGGGTGACTGAAAAGGAGTTAGAAAAAAAAAAACCACCAAACAAACAAATGAACAATATGGACAACTTTCATTTATTTAAGACAGACTTCTCCTGAAGCAAATAACCTTTTGTTGCATCTCCAGAGAAATGACATTTTCTTTCCCTTCCTCTGCTTTGCAAGGACAGCAGATGGGTGGGGCAGAAAGTGAAATAGATAAAAAGTAAGTCCTGTTTAGGTGAGTTTTCATTTCTTCTTACTGTCCATCCATCACAGAGCATGTGGAAGATATGGCTGTGTTTCCTTCTATTTGTCACACATCAGAGACAACACACAGCCTCTGATCTCTGGAGAATATTATCATTCTAGTCAGTCTGATCTAAATAATAAATATGCACTGGGCCTAGAAAATAAGGAGAAGCCTGGGATGTTTCCCATCTGTCCTCAGGGCCCCTGGTCTGGCCCATCTGCCTGCATGTTGTGGGTGGGACTCTGAATGACAGCAAGAATCAGACATCTAGCCACCTGTCTACTCTTAGGCACATTAGCTCCTACACCCTACTTTTCCTTATTCCTTCTTTTTTCCTTTATCTACCTTCTCTCTTTGCCAGTAATTTCTCTTCAACGGTATTATTCAAAGGCCAAACATTATTCTCCATATCTTCCAATTCCTACCTTAAATGGAAAGAGGTATTCTATCCCAGTTTGCAAGCTAGGAGACCTAGACTACTATGAGGATGGCTGCTGCTTCATTTTGAGTTGATAAATATAAATCTGTGCAAGCAATTATCTCTGGGATTGGAAATACACTTTACATGACACAAGTTAGGCAGAGTAAGTAACAAAGCTAAACGTAATATAAAATATGGCAGAGGAGCTCATGTGTGAACAAGGACTCTTTAAAATAGCAATCCCTTATGTTTGCAACAGTCTTATTTAGGAAGCATTTCTTATCACACTAACCCCACTTACTTATTCCATTCCTCAATCCCTTGCTCTAAAAAGGAAAGGAAAAGTGAATATTGTTCAAAATGAAATTTTTAGAACCTCCATTTTCTTTCTTGGATACTCCCAGAATGAGTTCATTATCCTCATTAACAAGTTTAGAAATGTGACTACTCTTCATCTTACAGTGCTGACAGTGAGCAAGGTTGAGATCACTCTTAGATTATGTTATATGCATTGTTGTGCTAGTCAGCTTTTCATAATCAAGACCAGAATGTCTCACAAGAACAACTTAGGAGGGGAAAAGTTCATTTGGGACTCACAGTTTCAGATGAGAAGTTTATGGTCAGCCAAATCCATTGCTCTTGGGCTGAGGTGAGTCAGAATATCCTGGTAGAACAGTGTGCTTGAAGAAAGTTGTTCAGGTCATTGCATCTAGGAAAGGGGGCAGGGAGAGATGCCAAGGACAAAATATAATCCCCAATGGCATGCCCTCAGTGATCTACTTTCTCCAGCCATGCTCACCTGTCCACAGTTACCACACATTCAAATTATTAATCATTCAAAGGATTAATCCACTAGTGAGGTTATAGCTCTCATGATTTAATAATTTCACCTCTGAACATTATTGCATTAACACATGAACATTTCAGGTGACATTAGAAATCCAAACTATAGTATTCCACCCTTGGTCCCCCAAAGCTTATGCCTGTCTCACATTGCAAAATGTATTCAGTCCATCTCCAAAGGTCCCCACAGCCCTAATAGTTTCAGCATTGCCCAAAAGTCCAAGTGTAAAGTCTCCACTGAGATACAAAGCAAATTTTGGCTGTGAGCCTCCACAAAGATGAAAAGCAAATATACATCATGTGTACAATGGCACAGAGTAACATTGCCATTTCAAAAGGGAGGACTAGGGACATGGAAAGAAGGGATGGGAAAAAAAAAAAAAAAACAAGATCAAAATCCAGCTGAGCAAACAAATTCTTTAGCTCCATGTCCAGCATTTGGGGCACATGGCCACATGATGTGATCTTCCAAGGGCTTATATAGCCTCACCCCTATGTCCTTGCCAGTGCCAAGCCTCTGTTTTAGGATATCTCTGTCTGTAGTCAGCAACTTTCCTTGGCAGATTTTCCATGTTCTGGCATCTGTTAATACTTGGGATCTCCATTCAGTTTTGGCTTCACCTTCACAGATTCACACATCACCCTGTCAGGGAATGCCTATAAGGATTCTGAACCTGCTACACTTTGCTGGCCTCTAAAGCCTTTCTTTAAATCTTGGTGGAAGCCTCCATGACATCCTCATTCCAGAATTCTGCATTTCTGTTCTTTTAGTCAGCTCTTTCACCACTGTGACTAAAAGATCTGACCAGAACAATTGTAGAGGAGAAAAAGTTGATTTGCGGGCTCACGGTTTCAGACGTCTTAGTCCATAGAAGGCTGGTTCTATTTCTTAGGACTCAAGGTGAGGCAGAGCATCATGGAGGAAGAGTATGGTGGTGGGAAGAAGTTCACATAATGATTAGAAACAGAGATCATCCACCTTCCAGATATAAATATGTACCCCAACACGATGCCCCCAATTCCCATCTCCTCCAGCCACATCTACCACTTCAGTTATCACTCTGTTAATCCCTATCAGAGGATTAATTTACTGCTTGAGTTAAGTCTCTCACAACCCAATCTTCTCCTCTGAACCTTTTTGCATTGTCTCACATGTGAGCTTTTGGGGGACACCTCACATCCAAAACATAACATCTGCAGAACCAGTACCACATGAACAACACTGAGGTCTACTTTCACCTCAAGTAGTAGTTAGATCTCCTTGTCCATGGCTGTGGAACCCAGCCATGAGAACTGAGCATGGTGAAATGAATCTTGAGACCAGAACTTCCTAAACACCTCTGTGCTAGAAGGGCACCACATGGTATCTTCTCAAAGGAAGATACTTTTACACCCTTCATCCTGTCATATATGTGTTCTTAATGATTCCTGAGATGTCCTCAAGGCATCTTTTCTAGTGTCTGTGCAAAGTACTTAGCTTCCCTTCAGTGTAAGTAGTCTCTTTAGCAACCATCCCTTCCTTACCCCAAATTTTCTCTGCTCCTTTTCTGGTCAAACAGAAGAGTTTCTCAAATCACAGTAAATCTGTCTAAAAACTGCCTGTAATTTCCGTGCTTCTGCCTGAATTCTGTGCTGCCTCGAAACTTTCTCTATTAGAATTATTAGTCATTTACTTTTCAATTCAGCCTCATAGAAAATCTCAAGGCGTGGACGAGTTATTCACCAGAATGTAACATGAATGGCTTTTGGTCCAATTCCCAATAGAGTCCTCTTTACCCTCTGAAATCTCGAGCACAGTATTTACTGTGATCATTCCTATCAGTATGCTGGTCTTCGGAATTCCCACCAACATCACCCATTAAGCTCTGCTTACAAAATTCTAAGACTTCTCTATCCTTCATATCAAAACATTTCCAAACTCTTCCTGCAAATCAGTTTCAAAGGCTTTTGAACCAGATGGTCAGGTTCAAAAGTTATAGCAATAACCCCACTTTTTGGTACCAATTTCAGTGTTAGTTAGCTTTGCAACACTGTGGCCAAAAATATCTGACAAGAAAACTGAGAGGAGGAAAAATTTATTTTAGGCCCATGGTTTCAGAGGTTCAGTCCATGGTCAGTGAATTGCATTGCTCTGGGCTCAAGGTGAGGCAACACATCATAGCAGAAGGGTGTGATGAAGGAGCATTGCTATATTATTCTTAGCAACCAGAAAGCAGAGAGTGAGATACAGGAGGCAGGAGCAAAATATAATCCTCAAGGACATGCTCCCAGTGATGTACTTCCTCCAGCCATGCCCCACCTACCTACAGTTACCACCCATTAATCTGTTTATATTAAGGTGCCAAATGGATTAGTCCATTGATTGGGTTGCAACTATCATAATCTGATCATTTTACCTCTGAACATTCTTACATTGATGCATGAGCTTTTCAGGGAGCATTAAAAATTCAAACTATCATATTTGTCATTCTTTGTATTCAGTAGAGTCACATTTTTGGAGCAAATACAAAAAGATCACAAAACTGGAACTGCTTATAGCCTTTCTACTCTCTACCCTTTCTTCAAAGATCAAGGAATTTGAAGCTGAAATACATAGATAGGGTCTTATAATTATAGAATTTTATAATTGAGAAGGGCCTTGAACCTTATTTAGATCAATACCATTATTTTACTGATGAATATGGTCTCTGATATATACAGTGACAGGAATCCATGTCTATTCATCTTGGGGGGATAATGACCTTTCTAATGTGCTGTACTTTTGTATTCTCCAAGTAGGATATGACAACATTCTTGGATGCACACATGAGGAGTAAGGAACCATCTTATCTGCAGTTGCATTTGTGATGGTAGAAAGGGTTTTGCTAAGGTCAGAGGCAGAGACACATGTTTTGAAGACACTTGGGGCAGATTGCATTTCCCAAGGTGTTGAATCTATATATACCACCCCATTTGCTCCTCTATGAGTTTACCTTGCCACTATGCTCCCAGCATTCCCCCCACCCTTTTTGTTCTTGGAACTGGGGATTAAACCCAGGGTCACTTAACCACTGAGCCATATCCCCAGTTCTTTCTATATTTGTTATTTAGAGACAGAATCTTGCTAAGTTGCTTAGAGACTCACTAAGTCACTGAGGCTGGCTTTGAACTCACAATCCTTCTGCCTTAGCTTCCCAAGCTACTGTGATTACAGGCATGCACCACTGTGCCTAGCATAGCATTTTCCCTTGTGAACCTGGTCTGATCTTATGACTTGATTATAACCAGTACTTTGTGGTAGAACTGACACTGCATGACACTGAGGTTAGGCAAGAAAAGGTGGTGCAGCTTCAGCCCAACTGACTTTGGGCATTCACTTGGAGGAACCACCATCCTAGAAAACAGCCTTGTTACCCAGAGGCTCCATATGCAACCAGACCTTTCTGTCTGCCAAATTCTGACAAGTCAATGAAGACACCATCTTAGATCCTAGGACCTGTTGCTTTTCTAATCTCTAGTCCTTTGAGTCTTCTCAGCTAAGGCCCCAGACATTATGAAGCAGAGGCAAGTCATCCCTGTCCTGTTCAAATTACTGACTCCTCATGCCCACTATCCAGAGTTAACAATTTCATATATTTCAGGTATACTTCCAGAAAATTTTTGTGTAAATATGTCTGTGCTTATGATATTATAGTTGTTAAAGTTTATAAGTTTGAGGAGGCTTGTTATGTAGCAACAAATAATTGGACAATGCTAGTTATAATAAAAAATGTTAAATAATGTTCATACATAATACAATAATTATGAAAAGACATATCGATATAGAGCTGGTTATGTAAATTATGGTAATCCATAAAGTAGACTGTTCTGTAGTTGTTACAGGAATGTGATATATCTATATACCTATTATGGAAAGATTTATATAAGACATTTTCAAGACGGGAAAAGCTGGTTCAAAGCACTGCAAGTGCTACAATTGTATTTGTGTAAATAAGGAAAAGGAAATTGTGCGTTCATGTGCATGTGGAATTTCTGGAAGGAGGGGTTAGGGATGTAGCTCAGTGTTAAGAGTACTGGCCTAGCATGCTCAAGGTCCCAGAACCACAAACAAAACAAAACAAAACAAAACAAAGAAGAAATTTCTAAAAGTCCACATGAGAAACAACTAAATTGTCAACTCTGGGGTGTGAGAATGAAGAGCAAAGGTACAGGAAGTGTAAGATATCAGCACAAATGTATTTCTCATGTTACCTTCTTTTCTACTGTTTTATTTTCTTCCGCAAGTGTGAATCATTTTGAAGTTAATGCTTCCAAACTTTTTAAGGCAATTAAATTTCTATATTATACCTCCAAAAAAAAATTGTCATTGCATATACCAGCTGAAATTTTGTATTTTAACTGTGGCCCAAAGACAATTAAAACTAACTATTAATATTTGAGAAAACATTTATTCCCCTCCATACCAACTTAATTTTCTGTATAGCTCAGTCTTACACGCCTACATGTCATGCACAAAGGAATAAAAAATGTGATATTATGTGAAGCAGATGATATTATTAGGAAATTGTATTTTCTTTCTGTACCTCTTGACCCCCAACTAAAGCAGTATAAACAGCATGCTTAACTACGGGCAGAAATTAACTCAGTCACCCAAAGAGAATGGTAATTAGCAAGATGTGGTTTTAGGTTATTGAATGCACTAGTGTTTTTCTAGTAGATACCCATATTGTGTTTTACAGCCCAGTGAAATGTAGACCTTACCATTTCCTCACATTTTAGACATCTTTTGCAAGTGGTATCCACCACGGTGCTGTGCAGATAATGTCACAGACCATTTAGGAAGAGATCTTATGCCATGGCTCTCATAGAGATACGTGACATTTGGTGGTGGGGTGCATTTGTGGCTCATTGGTAAGTTAATTTATATGGTGGAAGGGGGAGCTGGAGGAAAAGGGGTAGTTTATATTCCTGGTGAATGCTGTCTACCACACATGATGAATGTCACAGCTAGAACTGTAGAGCTCAAATGCAACTCTGACTCTAGTGTACTTTCGTCACTGCTTTGTCAGGTATAGCTTTATGTGACTAATTCTTTATCCCTTTGCAAACAGTATTAGAATACAGTTTGTAAACCAGTGTGCCATGAATCTGAGCAATCCTCAGTTCTGTTAAATAGCACCTTTGTGCATATCCACCTATATGTTTTATTAGAAATAATTTAGTAATATCTCTACATTTTTCTCATCATTACTATATATATGGAAAGCATTGTATACCTTTAGTTCTGGCTAACATTGGAATCTTGTTTTTATTTTCCAAGAACTAGTCAAATTTAAAAAAAAATCAAAAAACACAAGCAATCCTTCTCACCCAGAAATTTGACTCATATTATTTTATTTGGCAAGATCTCTCCAAGGCAGTCAACACAGCCTCTAAGACTATGAACATCCATAGGCAACTGCCTCTTTTTCTAGAAGACATTCAGCATCATTGACTGCCCTGTTCTTCTTCTGTGCTCCTGACATGGGAGACACCTCATCTTCACTTTTCAGGAAGCCTTTGCCCTGTACCATTAGCAAGCTCTTTCCTTCTCCCTGACCTGAAAGGTGGGTACATCCAAAGGACAGTCATTAGCTTTCTAATAAATATTTCCTCTCATATGGTGATTTCATTCACTTCCTGGTGTATGAATTTCTCCCAAATGGAAAACCCCAGCTTTAATCTCTTTTTATAACTTTGGTGCTATGATTATATAATTTTTAAGATGCCTTTCAGGTCTATAAATCTGTGATCCTATTAAGTATAACTGCTCACTAGATATTTCCTGTTGGATGTTCCACTACCATTTCAAACTCACCATATCTAAGTCCAAACACATTATGTTTCTCATCAGAACATGTGAGGCATACTAAAGAGTGGCTGCAGAATTTAGAGTGCAGTAGATTGAGGATTCACTTTGGCTCTCCAATTTACTTGCCCTGTGCACCTGGATAACTTGCAAACTCTCCCTGATTTGAAATTTCATCATCTGCAAGAAAGATTTTTTTCTTGGAGATTTTGTAAGCACTAATTGAACTAAAGGATATAAAATTGATTGTAATTACTAAAACTATAATCAGCACATAATAAATGTCAGTTTCCACTGCTCTTACCTTCCCCCCATCATCCTAATTCTTTTGTTCTTGTGATTTTTCCTATTTACCCTGACTCATGACTTTAGCAATGTTTTTGTATATCACCCCAACCTCTCTCAGGTCATGTTTTCTAAGACCATCTTCAAAATGCTTTTTGAACAGTCCTTTACTTTTTCTTCCCATGGAATTGGTCAGGGTGGGAAATGCATTCTTTCACACCTATAACATTGCAATAGCTCCCTGGTAGGCTTCCACAGCAGCCTTCTGTGGCTGCTGTGCTCATTCATCTGTACTTTCTCTCTGGAAACTTCCTAATTCTTCTGTCTGTGTTTTCCATGAGGAATGACTAAACATGTATGCTCAGTATGGTGTCTGACCTCAAATAATTATTTAATATGATTATTTCCTCTGCTTCATTTAATAAAATGAACTTGGCCTCTGACATGCATGAAATATTTTCTTAGGTAACTTGCTCTCTATTTTGCCTCTGACTTTGCGTGGCTTCAGTTGAAACAGCCTATTCATTTCTTGCATATGACATATGCAGTCCCTTGGCATGCCTTTGTTGTTCAGGTTCCTCCTTCTGAGGCCCCTTGGCCCTCAAACCTGACCATCCTGGCATTCACAGGTAAGTCTTATCTTCCCTGTGAACACATTCCCAACATCATAGCTAGAGTTTTTCTTTATTCCCATAAACATATTTTATATTTTCATATTCCTTCAGTGGACTTCAACTATCTGGATGTAAATACATTGGTATGAATACTTCTCACTGCATGAAATATATTTGCTCCATTTCTCTATCCAGTGACTTTTTTAACTCTTCTAGTTTGAGCCCAATGAAGTAAGTATTCTTTCCTCTTGGAAATCTCTCATAGTCCATCATCCTTGTTTTCCCACTCATTCTCCAACAAATCAAAGCACTTGCTGTCATATGTATTTGTTTTACTTTTTGCTTACCTCTCTTATGATGCTTATTGTATTGTATTCATATTCTCAGTCAGTTTTCCATGTGGCTTCCTAGCAAGCGGGAGCTGTTTCTTGTGCATCTTCATGTTCTCAATCCCAGCAGGCTTCTTAACACAAAGTGCTTCATAGAAATTAATCAAATGTTTGTATTCTTGAGAATGCCATCCTGACTGGAGTGAGATGAAATCTCAGTGTAGTTTTAATATGAATTTCTCTAATTGATAGAGATGTTGAACTTTTTTTTATGTATTTGTTGATCATTCATATTTCTTCTTCTGAGAAGTGAGAACACAATTAACAATAAATGTTGGTGAGGATGTGGGGAAAATATATATAGCCATACATTACTGGTGAGATTGCAAATTGGTGCAACCACTCTGAAAAACAGTATGTCAATTCCTCAAAAAACTAGGAATGAAGCCACCTTTGGCCAAGCTATCCCGCTCCTTAGTATATACCAAAGGACTTAAAATAGCATACTATAATGACACAGCCACATCAATATTTGTAGCAGCTCAATTCATAATAGCTAAACTATGGAACCAACCTTTAACAGATGAAATTATAAAGAAAATGTGGCATATATATACAGTGGAGTATTAGTTAGCCATAAAAAAGAATGCCTTTATGACATTTGCAAGTAAATGGATGGATGTGGAGACTATCATGCTAAGTGAAATAAATCAGTCCCCAAAAATGAATGGTTGAATGTGTTTCACTGATATATGGAAGTTTAACCACAATAAGGGTGTAGAAGGGAAGAATAGATGTTCAGTAGATTAGATAAAGGAGAATGAAGGGAAGGGAAGTGGGATAGGAAAAGGAAAGTGAGTGGAATGAATCAGAAACTATTTTCCTATGTACTTACATGAATACATCATAGTGAATCCCACCATCATTTAATCCATAATAATGGGGTCCTAATGAGAAGAAGATGTATTCCATGCTTGTATAATTATAGCAAAATAAATTCTTCTCTCATGTGTAACTGAAAAAAAGCAATAAAATGTAGAATAGGAAAAAAAAGGGATGAGACAGCAAGGTCATGATAATGAGTGTCTGATTTCCAGAATGATACAGTATATCTCCAGTGGGATATGAAGATCACTTGGAATAATCTCAATGAGACAAAAATGAAGGATTGAGATATAAGATAACCTTCCCCTGGCCATTGTCTGCCTTCCTTCAGGGTTCCTATTTCTGTTCAGATCCATTTGCAATTTGCAAACCTATCCTTTTCCTTCCTGATGGGAATTTACATATTGCTAAATGTTGATGCACTAGATTTAGTTTTAGGCTACTTTTTGTATTGTTTAAAGGTGCTTTGACTTGTACTTATTTATCAAAATATTTACACGATTCATCTTTTATTTTACTGTTTGATTAGTTAGCGTTTTAAATCTACTTATTAGATAGGGAAATCTACAATCTTTTTTCTAGATATCATTGGTGATTAATTTTTCTTGCTCCCTCTCTCCTTCCACAGTTAGGATTTTTTTTTTTTTTAATATCCCCAGCCTAAACACCAAGTGACTTTGGTTCCATAACGTGGAGAAAAACGTTGGGTTAAGTCTCCTTAGCCCCTAACCACAGGGCTAGAATGCAATGGCAGTGAAATGTACTAATTTATCTTATTTTACATAATTAGAGTTAGGGGCTATTGAACACAGAATGCAAATGTATGCTAAATATGCAAATCAGCCACATTTCCCAGATTTGGAGAAGGGGGAAATGTGGTAGCCTTATGTTAGATGGTTCTCTCTTATCTGTGAACACAACTTTTCAGCACTACAAATGCAAGCAACTGCGCAGTCACAGTTGGGGCTGCTAATTTGAAAATTCAGTTTAGGCTGATTTGAAAAGACAACAACAGTTTTACAATCACTGATGTATCCTTTATGATAGAGCTGGTCGTACCATTTTTTTGTTTTCTGAAGGTAGCCTTTTTTTTTTTCTTTGTGAATTTGGGATCTTTCCCAGCTCTTTTGTACAAAGTCTGCACCTAAATCACAGAGTAGACATTTATTGAAAATGCCCCTTACCTGATCGTGATAAGAAATGTGCTTCGGCCCAGATCTTTGCCCAGGTAAGGCAGCGTGGTCAGCACAGGCTACAGCCATCATCTCCCTCAGTGTACTTCAGTTGCAATGGCGCTGCCTCTTTTGTGGCTTCATCCCTGCCTCTTCCTGGGAAGCTCAGAAGTTTCTAATTGAGTTGGCCACCTTGCCTCATGGTGAGACAAACATGACAGGCATCATTGCCCCAGATCTCCTGTTGGACCTGCCAACTCTGTGAGTCCTGCAATGCTGCCTGACTGTTTTTTATCAGAGGGTCCTGCTTCCTTTCTTTTGCTTTTTTATCCCTAACGAACATCTTGAAGCCCAGGTTCCAATTCCATTTAGAATCTTTTTTTCAGAAATAGAAGTCTCAACCTCTCTCAAGTGTAAATGGGTCAGGTCAGTTACTTTTTAGTGCTTCATCCTAACTGAAGTGTAAATGGTGGTATTTACAGTCATGATCCCAGAGGGAAGAGGACAGCTTGCCTGTGCCCTTCTCAAATTATGTCATATGAACTAGTGTCATGGTTGTGAGGTTGGACTTAGAACAACAAAATGTTCAGCATTTGTGTTCCACTCTGCTATTATTCTGGCCCAAAGTGGCAAAAGGCTGGGAAAGGATGGTGAGGGGAGAGAGTAGTGTCCTCAGGTTAAAGCAACATCAAACTCCATTTCAAAGGTAGGGGAGGAAGTATTGAGACCCTGGATAGAGATCAGTTTCAAATGACTATCTCGACTCAGTCAAGGGAATTATGTACAATTACTTGAAATTGGTATGCAACATTATTATAAGGAGTAGAATAATATGACCATTCTGCCGGTAATTTGGTTAATAATTTGGTAGTAATCTCTAGTAATTACTGTAAATGCTAACCAGTTCATTTCCCAAATCACATTTCCTTTTGGGTGTTCACTTTATTTCATACATTTTAATTGACTTTTTTTTGTAAAATGTGCTAACAATGGTTTGCATTCCATGGCTGAGGGGGAGAAAAGGCAACACGGTGTTCTGAATTCTGATTTGAGTATCTATGTAGTTGCTGCTTAATTCAGATTAATCACTGTGTCTCAAATATAGTCATAATCAACTAAGCTTTTTTTCTGAACATTGAATATCTTCGTGATATTTTAATATGGTAAAGTAAGACACCAAGTTAATCAAAATATAAGGCCCACTGGGTTTGCAATCTAGGAGTGATATGTAGGCACAGACACACTTAGATTCTAAGGGTTTTATAATAGCTATAGAGGATCAAAAGAGAGCCTGGCCGGGCACGGTGGCACACGCCTGTAATTCCAGCACTTAGGGAGGCTGAGACAGGAGAATCACAAGTTCAAAGGCAGCCTCAGCAATGGTGAGGCCTAAGCAACTCAGTGAGACCCTGTCTCTACATAAAACACAAAATAGGGCTGGGGATGTGGCTAAGTGGTCGAGTACTCCTGAGTTCAATCCCCAGTACCAAAAAAAAAAAAAAAGAGAGAGAGAGAGAGATCCTGTGTGGTTTATGTGACCAACATATGTAAGAACAGTTTTAATTATTTAATTTCATGTTCTTACTGACTTTACAAATCAATTGGAAAACAAAACCAAGGAGCTAAATAAGACAGAAGTTAAGAAACAATACAAGGATGAAAGAGCATAATGCAATGATTAGAGAAAGGATTTGGAAGTGAAGGAAGTAAGGGCAAGCAGAAGATATTGGGGTTCATGATGGAGCAGAGATGGATTACAGTTCTACTGATTGGTGGAAAATGTGTGATTGTGTATCCCTGAAGCCTCACTTTATCTTTCTGTGAATTGGAATTGCTGTGACGTAAAGTACCTCAAATGACCAAGTTACCATAAAGAAGATGTGGTGGTGCAATATACGTTTTTCTATATATTTGTCTTCCCAAAATAGCCCATGAATGAAATAAGTTTTTAGAATATGTCACACTATTATTACAAATACAGTTCAAAAAACAAGCTATTCATTACCACTGGACTGGACTAGTTTTAGGGTTAATTCATTGTTGTTTTTCTGAGGATCACTGTGTTACCTGGGGCTGACTTTAGTTTTTCAGTACAAGAATTTTAATAGCTGTTCAGTGTAACTTCATACTGAAGTTTGTTATTCTCACCCAGCATATTTTTACCACAAATGTGTCGTTCTGGAAAGAGAAGCTCACTTTTCCAGTATCGTTCCCACTTCAATTCTTGCAAAATGTAATTTGGATCATGGGCTGCTACTAATAACTTGCAAAGTCTGACTTCTATTTTAAATCTTTCTCTTTAATAACACCTCATCTTGTTTTTGAAATGCACAGAAGTTCTGAAAATTTTGCCTCTCTTTAACTTGTTGATTTCTAAAAAGCTATGAGATGGAGAAGTTCCACGTGGCTTTTAGTTTGTTCATTCATCCAGTTTCTACTTCATTTGTCTTTTGAGTTATCCAGGAGCTGCATACTTTCCTTATTTTCACTACCAATATTTTGCATATCATTAGATACACATAAAAACAGGTACACGCATATATGCAAGACATATGATATTTTGTATGTCTTTCTTACCTAGATGCCAAGTGCAATGGCTTTCACATAGTAAATGCTCCATAAGTATCTATGGAATAGGGATTAAACACCATCAGTGGTTTCTACTATGTTTTGTTTTGGACCTTTGACTCCAAAGAGAATACTTACTTGTGCTAATTTCATTTAAACAAACTTTCTACCACTAAGCCATGTGAAGCAAGGTACATTGAAAAATGTGATTCAGATACCTTCTGTCACTTATATTCAGTAATGATTTCAGACTAGTGCATGGGCTACTCAATTCACCTCTGAGCCTTTGATGAGCTCATTTTTTTACCAGAATATGCAAAATGCTATGTGAAGCACTCGGAGCACAAATCCTTGCAGTTTAATCACGGTCTATGCTGTACTTGTCATGATATCAGCACAGGATGCTTATGCATTCCAGATCTGAAAATTATGGTCAGCATTTCTTATGCAGCTGTATAAGTTAAAGTTCTCCAGAGAAAGAGAACCAATAGCAGGTCTTTCTCTTCTTTTTCTTTCTCCTCTTTTTTCTCTAAGTACACTTATAGAAACATATATCTTATTATAGTTATATCTATATATTTTCAATCTATATTTGTCTATATCAAGAAGTCTATTGGTTTTATTTCTCTACATAAATATGTATATAAACACACACATACACACATATATGCACATATATGTATATATACACACATATACATCCTTAAGTTCTGTATTCAACAAGATGGGAGATTCAGGAGAGCTGTTGGTGTGGGTTCTGGTTCAAGCCTGAGTCTGAAGGCAGGAGAACACCAATGTTTTAGCTTACAGGCAAGTAGGCAGAGAAAGCAAATTCCCCCTTCCTCAGCATTTTGCTTCAACTTAGACTGCAGGGATTGGATGAATCCCACCCATACTAGTGAGAGCAATTTGTTTACCCCGCCTATCAAGGCAGTTGTTAATCTCATCCAACAGCGTCTTCACAGAATGATGTCTAACCCAACGTTTGGGCACATGATGACTCAAGTTGATGCAAAAGTTAACCATCACAACAGCCATCATCCGAAAACAACTTGCAGTCAATGAAAAGCATTCTACTGAAATGGTGCATGAGTTAATGTCACTATTCATTTTGTCAGAAACATCAATAAAATGAGATGCAATTAGAAATAGAAATTTATGGATGTTGTTGCTATGATCAGAAGTCTACACTTAGTAAGAGTTTTCATTGCTCTAGTAAAGTCTGGGACAGACAAAAGAATTTGTGAAGATCCTGGCAGATTTTCCCTGATTGTAGTACAGAAAGTGAACCACATTCACATTCCAGCCAGCTTCGTGCAGGGCTGCCATCTCCAGCTGAGAGAGGTTCTACAATCTGAGTTCCCAGCTTTTAATCTCTCACACTGTATCTATTAAAACTGTGAGGACAAGTTGAAAAAGTAAGCAGCCCAACCATTGCTGTCCTTTTCTACAAGTAAAGAGTAAAACACTGAGAAGTCAGATGAACACTGGGGTTAACAAGATTAATTCTAGCAAAGCTGGAGCATCCAGTGCTACTTGTTGGACTGCCAAGTTCATTATTTGGTACTGTGATTCCTTTACTTTTATCCCAAGTGGATGTTACATCATCATTTTAGAAGGCCTCCTTTTCTCTATTCTAAGAGTTTAGTTTAGTTTTTTGTTTGTTTGTTTGTTTTTTTGGTCTTTTTTGCTGTCTAGCTTAGTTCCTGTCAGCGACTGCCATCAAAAATGCTGACCATGAATTTCAGAACCAATCAGTTCAAACCTTCCCTGCAGGTTGAAAAGACGGATCTCACATTTTGCACATCCATCTCTGAAGAATGTGGCTGCTGTTTCTCACTTTGTGGTACATACATCACTTTTAAAAGGCTACTGCTGCCTCTTGGCATGCTGAGAACTGATTGGTGGGTGGACCAGCTTTCACTTGCTCGTGCTCATCAGAGAATTCTGAGGCAAAGCTTCTGTTTTTCTCCCAGGAGGATGACCATTGCCAGTCCTGTTTCCTTATTTAAAATCACTCCCTAGAGAAAATTAAAGCATCGTTTTGTTGTGCTTCCTCTAACAGTCTGTGGTTCCCTCCAGCCCCTACCTACCTTGAAAAGCAAAAACCACATCCCTTTCCCCTTACTATGTCAGTTGATGGTACATAGGCCCTCCCTTCCTGAAGCTATTGTGTTCTGGTTCCTTGGAAGCACCCCATATTTACCCTTTCTTTTAATCTTCAATCTCCACACTCCATTCTGGAGAGGGACAAATAAAGCCGGGGTTCCAGCTCATTCCTGGCCTTTCCAAATACCCTACCGTCGGCACATTTATATTAAATATTGATTTCTGTTTAATAGAATAAGCTAGGGAAAAAAATCACACTTTTTGTTGGCGTTCAAAGGATAAACCATAAAAGCCATTAAGAAGAACTGTAAGCGTGAGGATGATTAATGGGACTTGAGGTGCCGTCCACTGACTATTTCCAGATAATGTCTTTGAGAGATTCCACTGCTTCTGGCTGCTGTTCAGAGCTATTTATTTGCAAAGTGAAATTCTGAGTAATGATGTTTTCTGTGTAGCCCTGACTGACAGTGTTCAAAAGCCAGAACTGGACGACCCTGAACTAGGATCTTAAAGGGTTTGCTCTGTGGAGTTGCTAGGATACTTTACTGGTTGCTTTGAAAGACAATATATGTGCCCTTGAAGTGCTCCACACTCTAGGAGGCATGAGGCTCCTCTCCAAGAGGATCTGCTGGGCTTAAGATTTAGAGGAAAGAAGTGATTGTCAAGAACTACTGATTTCCAACTTCAGCAAAATCAGTGTGATTTTTTTCTTCTTCCTTGCATTGGACTTAGTTTGGACTTGGGTAGTAGTGAGAATCCTGAAAACAGTGTCCTATCAGGACCTGGAAGAACGGTGGCTTGCATTTTTATGTTTTAAATTTGAAAGAATCTTATACAAAATACTTGAAACTCTTTATTGATTCTCAAATTGTATTTATTAAAATAGATCCCATCTGTGCTCCTGAGTGCAAATTCCAACAACTATTTTTTTTAATTTTTTTATTTTTTAAATCATGCGAACTGTTTTTCCTGTACCCCCTCACCCCAGGCTGCAATACCATGGTACATATGTCATTATGACTTTTGATGCCTGATAGTAAAAATATAGAGGAACCCAAACTGTCATTATTGTAAGGCATGACACTGCCCAAAGGATGCCACAGAAGAGAACTTTAATAAATACTAATTAGAAAAATAAATTGATGGGTAGATGAATGGATGGATGGGGTAAAAAATGGGAACTATTATTTTTTGACCTGCTATAATGTATAATCAGTGATTTATCTAACAAATTGCAACTTTGATATTCTTATTTACATTGTACAGAAGAAAGAACTCAGACTCAGAAGTGACTTGATTAAAGCAATAAAGACAGAGTTTACATGCAAGACTATTTCAATTTTCAGTCTAGCAAAGAAAAAAAAATGGGTTCAAAAGTATGTATCTCCTTAACATAGCATGGATGATTTGTATTTTATACTTTCCATAAAACAAATTGTAATTTGTGCAAAAATGGAAAGTTTCATGGATTTCAAATGCATATTCTTTTCTGTAGGTATATTAAAATACAATACTAGGCATGCTTTAGTGTTTATATTGATTATATTTCAGAAAATCTTAAAGCTCCATTAGGGTCTGAGGCTACTCCTTAAATATTTACTTGGGCTGGTATTTATCTTAAATCATATCTGGAAGTTGGTTAAGTGGGAAATGGGCTCTGTGGTGATTAATAAAGGCCTTTTTAGTTGGGTTGAGCTGTAGCTACATTTCTCAATCTTTGTTTATACTCTACCTCACTCCAAGTGCACAGCCTCAATTTCTAGTACACTCCTGTGCTCCAGAGTTCTGTTAGCACCATGCTGCTCTCCTGAAAACAGATTGTCAAAGCAGTTTTTCCATTAACCCACCTTAAGGCTTCATCCTTAGGTCTCTTTCAGTCCCATGTTTGCTTGCCAAGGCCCATCTCTTGGTGGTTAAAACTGTCTGTTCTGATCAGTGATAACAATTTTGTTTTCTCCTGAGATTCAGAGGTAAGAACATGGACAGACTATTTCCTAAGAAAAATCAGACATTCCTTCTGAGAATATTCCCAAAGAATGTGAGGTCCAAGTACAAAGAAAATAGTTGCTTTAGGAAAATTGAGAAGTGTGGGGTGAGGGGTGAGGGGATAGGGGAAGAGAGAGAGAGGGAGAGAGATCGTTCCTTAATTACTCCTTTGGATAATTTCAATGATTATTTTTTGTCAACTCTGTGCAGGTTTCTTCAAAGTAATCAGCAATGCCATTTTGACAGTCAGGATCTACATAGATTTTCTATCAACCCAACCAGGCTCCGATAGTTTATCACTGAAAATAATAATGATAACAATGATAATAGTGAAAATACCTACACCAGTTATGATTGACAAAATGTCATAAGGAAAAAAGAAGGATATAATTGATTGCAGCCATTAAATATAGATAGAGATGCAGGAGAGGGACCTGTATCCTGCAAGGATACAGCCCTCTTTTAATGGAGAATAACAGGAAACTTAACCCAGGTCAGGTGTGAAAGCAGACACTTGATCCAGCGTGACAGGATAATTAGTTATTTCTTCAGTTACTGAATTTTAAGATACCCCAGGGCCAAGGAAGAGAGGTAAACTTGTTATATCAGAGCAACTTTTTATATTTTTAAGCAAATATACTAAACAATGTTCTGATGTTTTGATTGTATTTCAATCCTCTCATGTTTTCCTTTTACTTTATTATATTTTTATTTGCTTTAGTCACTCATCATCTCTTTACATTTCTTTGTAACTTTTCAATAGCTTTTTTAAAAGAATAATATTATCTTTTATTTTTTCACCCTCCCTGAACTTGTTCACCCTAGTCTCCAGGTTAGTTATTGATCTTTCTTCTTTATTTAACTTTTTTTGGGGTGGAGGAGAGGAGGTGCTGGGGATTGAACCCAGGAGCTGTACCGCTTAGCTACATCTCCAGCCCTTTTTACCTCTTAAAGATGGAGGCTTGCTGAATTGCCCAGGTGGACTTTAAGTTTGGCCTCAGCCTCCCATGTCACAGAGATCACATATGTGCACCACCATGCCAGCTTTCTACAGCCTGTGTTGGCCTCCTTTTTACTGTCTTTCTCCTCCTTATTCCTCTTCTGTGTTCTTCCCTCTTCCCTTTTGCTTGGATCTTGGTACCAAATATTTCCCTTCCCTTTCATAGTGCCATACCTCTCTAGCCCCTATTGGGTGACAAGGACTGCTTTGTCCCCTGAATGAATGATTTTCATCCCAGGTAGTAAAGATGGACATGCAGCCCAGTTCTTTCTGTTTGGTAAACAAGGTACAATAAGGAACCCAAAGCACTGGGGTGATGGAGGTCAGGTATGTCTACGAGACATGCAAGGGCCCTTGGACCTAAAAAGAAACTAAAGTGGTTGACTTGAAAGAAAGCATGTCACCTGACTTGGTTCTAACTCATTTCTCCCACACTTTATTTAAATCACTAGTATGTTTAATTTTTAATTTGAATGTATAGAAACATTGACAAAAAAAAAGAGAGAACAACAAGCAGAATTACAAAGTTGTTTAAATGGAATTTTCATGAAACCTAAATTCAGCTCAGCTTGCAAAATGATCATGGGAATCCTTTGGTGGACTTTTGGTCACTCCTGGAAGGAAAACAGAGCCTCTTTCTTGACAGAATAAGAGCCTCAACCTGAAGGAAATTCTCAGCTTTTATAAGACAGCAAATGGAATGTGATATTATGGACATTTCCTATTGCAGGGCTTGGGTTTTAGAGCAGCCGGCAGAGCTTGCAAGGAAACAGAAGATGTGGGGTGGGTGTAAGTTGCCTCTGCAGTGCTGGCCACAGGAATTTCTCAGATAACAGTGTTTTTTTTTTTTTGAACAGAGTCACTTTCACGCTTTCATCCTAAGATGCAACTAATGGTACTGAGTGATATCAGAGAGCAAGATGGCAGGAGAAAGAGAGAAATGAACTAATTGGGATGGTAGCACAATCAAGAATGCAAAGCCCTATTCATAGGTTCTTTTATTCACCTGATCATTATTTTTCAGAAACAAATTCAACACCTAAGGAAAGCAGTTAAGATAATTTTCTAAAGTCAGAAACATCAGCAATCCTTTGCATCTGGCTAGCAGCAGACTTACAGTTCTTCCTATGGACTGGGAATGAACACAGTGCCTGGCTTCAGGGCTTGTTACAGATCTGGTGGTTAAAATGTAAGCCTTTGCCCTGCCAGTTATGAGCTATGCAAACTGGCAACTTGTCAAGTGACGTCTTATTGTAACCTTACAGCTTACCAGGTGAGGAGGGTCTCATCAAATGATCATGTACACAGAAACCTTTAGGCTTGTGATTAGTTTACGAACATGCCAGATCTGAAGCAGCCCGATGCATCTGGTCTCTTAGAAAACAGTCACGTTTCCAGAGGTGAATTTAATGACACAGGTGGAATACTTTGGAAAAAACAACTCCTGTTTTAATATTCTTTTAGAGTACGGGTTATATTCTTTTGAATATAATTAAAGGTGAAAAGTATGTTTCCTTTGGTTCATCCTCTTAAATAATTTTTCAGTACAAACAGTATGGTAGGCAATGTTCCAGGAGCAAACAAACTAAAAAGCTGTACCCTTGAAGAAAAGAGATAAATAATTTAAAATGACACAGTATGTTACAAAGTAATTAGTGCTATTGAGGAAAAGAAAAGTGTGAAGGGGGTAGGAAGTTCTAGGAAAACCTTTCTATGTGGATGGAACTGAATTTGGAAATCAGGAAAATTCAGCCAGAAACATGTTTGGCAAAGCTTGTTGATACCATCCTGAGTGAAGCAAATTTTGTTTAACAATAGATAGAAAAGCAAAATAATGGTACACATACATTGATGAGATACTGATGAAGTACAGGGAATGGTTACTTTTCTGGAGTGTTCTGCAGAGCCAAAGCAACCCCAAGAATAGCCTCAGAATTCATTAGCCCAAGAAAGGGGTGTTTGACCTGAGCCAGGAGATGAACAGGTGCCCCGCGTTCCTGGTGCTGTTCTACAGAGGGAGACAGACACTAAGCAATGGATGTAACAAATCAGCAAATAATATAGTTTTTAAAATCAAATTATTTCTAATTGACAAATGCAAGTTGTACATATTTATCTTGTAGACTATGTTGTTTTGAAATATGTGTGCATTGTTCAGTGGCTAAATTGAGCTAATTTACATATGTATTACTTCAGTTATTATTTTGGGGTATGTATGTGTGTGGAAAGAACACTTAAAATCTATACTCTGTAATTTTCAAGAACACCACACATTGTTATTAACCATAATCATCACGTGGCACAAGAGATCCATCCAGTTTATTATAACTAAAATTTTGTATCATTTGATCACCAACTCTCCAACCATCCCCATCCCCTGAGCTCCAGCTAACCACCATTCAACTCTGCTTCTTTAACTTTTTTAGATTCCACATATAAGTGAGATCATGTGCTACTTATCTTTCTCTGCCTGTTATTTTATTTAGCACAATGTGCCTAAGCTTACCCCCCCATTTTGTCTCAAATGAGAGGATTTCCTTATTTTTTAGTATTCCATTGGGTATGTGTAACACATTTTCTGTATCCATTTATTCCCTCATGGACACTTAGACTGATACTGCATGTTGGCTGTTATGAACAGTAGGAAGTAGAAGTTTATTCAACATACTGAGTTTATTTCCTTTGGATACTCAGTTATGGTATTGCTGGATCATATGGGAGTTCTATATTTAATTTTTGAGGAATAATGTTTTCCATAATGGTTAGACTACTTTACGTTTCTTCAAACAGTGTGCAAGGGGTCCCTTTTCTCTACACACTGTCAAACATTTCTATCTTCCTCTCCTCCTTTTTTTATAACAGCTGTTATGACAAAGAAGTAAATAATATGGTATTTATTGGCTTAATTTTATTGCTGATAAGTGGATTGGCAGTATTGAGGCCACAATCTCACATTTGCTGAAAAGAGTTTATACAGGAATAGAATCAAACTGACTCTCTGGACCTATTAGGTCTCTGTCCCTTAACAAAGTATTTAAATTCCCCCAGTGTCACCTTCCTTACCTTTAAAATAGAATTCAGATCTCTTGGATATAGTTGCTGAACGAATGTCATATAGTTAAGAAGATCTAACATATATTAGATAGTGTCACAGCTTATAAGAGAAAGACTATAAATGTTACTACTAATCCTAATCTATGTTGAATGCAGTAATAGTTATGATTTCTACATGGATTTAAAAATATGATATTTGTTTTTTCTCAAACATATATCATTATTTTGTGTCATTCTTTGTAAATGAGTATAAGAAGGATGGTAAGTACATTTATACTCAGAGCGGCCAATGCAGCCTAATATGTTTCTGAACTTGAAGTACCAAATTACCAAAGGCCTACTTTATGCAAAGTATACTTGGAATACATCAAGAGGTGCACACAATTTGCTAAAACCACTCTATCCTTTAAGAATTTAATTGAGAAAACATTTCACATAATATCATTAATAATGTGAGGTAGTAGATTCTATCGAATGAGGGGTAGAGATGTTTCTATGGAATTGCTTGTATTTCCCATTATGGAGATGCTATTGCTAAGCTCATATTATTAAGTTCTATCTAAGAAAGACCCTTGTTAGCTGGCCACAGTGGCATATGCCTGTAATTCCAGCGGTTTAAGAGACTGAGGCAGGAGGATTGAGAGTTCAAAGCCAACCTCAGCAATGGTGAGGCACTAAGCAATCAGTGAGACCTTGTCTCTAAATAAAATACAAACTAGAGCTGAGGATGTGACTCAGTGGTTGAGTACCCCTGAGTTCAATCCCTGATACCTCTCCCCCCAAAAAACAGATCCATGTTATGGTTTAGATATGAAATATACCCCAAAATCTCATGTGTGAGACAATACAAAGAAAGTTTGGAGGGGAAATAATTGCATTATGAGAACCTTAACCTAATCAGTGCATTAATCCACTGATAAGGATTCGCTATGTGGTAACTGTAGGCAGGTGGGGTGTGGCTGGGGGGTGTGCCTTTTGTGTGGTGAGGAGAGTTTCTCTCTCTGCTTCCTGGTGCCATGCTCCCAGCTGCTTTCCTCTACCATACACTTCTGCCATAATGTTCTGTCTCACCTCAGGCTCCAAGGAATGGTGATCAGCCATTTATGGGCTGAGACCCCTAAAACCATGAGCCTTAAAATAAACTTTTTCTCCTCTAAAGTTGTTCCTGTCAGCTTTTTTGGTCACAGCAGTAAAAAGGGTGAATAAATCAACACATTATCCCTCCACATATTTTTTTTTTTTTTGCCATGCTAGGTATTGAACCCAGGACCTTGTGTATGCTGAGCAAGTGAAATACCACTGAGCCACATCCCCAACCCCTACTACTTTACTTTTATCAATTCAGGGTCATTCTTCATAGACTGTGGGTATTTTTTTCAGATGCAACTATATATATATATAAATATATATATTTAATTTCATAATGTTCAAAAATTATTGTGTGCTGCTTTAATTTACAGTGTTATTCAACCCAAATGCTCCCTCCAGACCCTTTTTCTCTTCCCTGGGCACTTTGGTGTTAGGGAAGGTGGAAGCATCAACTCTTCACTCTTGGGTCTGTCACTTAGATGGACACTCAGCATTTATTCACTTCTTTGGCAGCTCTGGGTCAGGCCCTGGGTATTCCTTCTTGCTATAGCACGTGTGCTTTTGAGGAAGGAAGACAGTCTGATATAACTCCTCAGGTTTTCCTGCCAACCACTTAGCATGGGAATGGTAGGGGTGGGTGCCCTGTTATACTTTTGTTTTTCTTTCAGCTCCTATTATAAGCTCCAGATTTCTCTTCTTTAGAGCTCCTTTTCTGAGCTCCAGCTCTCTTCTTTTGAGCTAGACTTTTCTCCAGGAGACCAGGGAGTGATCACTTCCCCATCCTTTTGTAGAATTTGCCTGTGGTCTCTGACTTATGTGTCCTTTCTCAAAAGTGTTGATGCTTACTACAGGATCCATAGCCATGCACTCTTCCACCTATTCTGCAGGTGAATTTGAGATCAAGTGAGCACATACACACACATGCCCACTTACTCTCAAAATCAAACAATTCACAAAGACAAGGCGCCAAATCCACAACAGGAAAGAGAAGACTATTCTTCCCAGTAGTATCATATGGCCTGATTGTCCTGGTCAAGACATATCCAAGGACCCTCTATACCCACTCTTCTATCATCTCCAGGTTCCCAAGCCATGATCCTAGATTCTGAGAGAAACAGTGTCCTTTTAGAATGTCTTTTGTAACAGAAATTTGACATAAAAGTTTTCTTTTTCACAGCCAAGAACAAAATCGTAGACTGAGCTTTACATTTCACTAGGACTATTCTCTCATTCCCATGAGACTTAATGAAGGAAGGAAACAAATTTCATTTCAATATTTAAATAATGTTTACATCAATTGATACATAGCAAAGTTGAGTAACTACTCAAAATCCACACGGTGTCACCAAGACTTGTCAGGAGTTAGAGTACAAATTATCTGATGATTCATGTAGTTTTCTTTAACTGAAGTTAATGCAGTCTATGATCCCAATTCATATAACATGTCCTTATTTATTATGTATTAAAAAATCATGTGTTTTAGTCAGCTATATCATTGCTGTACCCAAAAATATCTGACAAGTCAGCATGGAGGAGAAAAAGTTTATTTTGGCTCATGGTTTCAGAGGTTCAGTTCATGGCCGGCTGACTTCATAGCTCTGGGCCCAATGTGGGGCAGAACATTATGCAGAATGTCATGATAGAGGGAAGATGCTCAGGACATGGCAATCATGAAGCATAGAGAAGCCTCATCAGGGGCAAAATGTAAACCTAAAGGCATGCTCCCAAGGACCTATTTCCTCCAGTCACATGCTACTTGCCTACAGTTTTCACCCAGTTAATCCATAGTGGTGAATCAATCCACTAACTAGGCCACACTATTATAATTTAATCATTTCACCTCTGAATTTTTCTTTCATTGGTTCACATGTGAGCTTTTAGGGGACACCTCATATCTAAACCATAATATGGCAGCAGTGTAAAATATTAGCAGCTGAGCATGATCTCATGATCTTATGGGAAGTACAAAAATGTACTTCCTCCCACTGTTTCTGGCCTCATTGCCCAAATGTGAGAAATTGAAAAAGACAGCTGTTGATACCTCAGTTTCTCCATGTGTGAAACTGATAAAATAATGCCTCCTTTCCACTTTCAACAACAGTGGAGAAGCTTAATAATTTACTGCTAGCAAGACACTTTGCACTCTTAGAGTATCTTCCACTAAAGAACATCAAGGCATTACTACATCTATTATTAATAAAGAAGAGTGGCCTGAACATGGAACCCCAAGACAACTCCTTTGTCACTTCTCTACATGCACACTGGTGCTATTTTACTCTCTCTTCTCTACTATGCTGGGCAACTACATGATTATTAACCTAGATAATAACACCATTTTGAACTTTTCCACTACCTTTCATTTAGGGAACTCCAGATGCTTTGACAGCACTATTAAGTCAAGCATCCTTACACGGAGTTTAAGTGTCATGAGGACCATTGTGCTTAGCAGAGAAGTGGGCAGAGGATCAGAGAACCGGAGAGTTAAGGGCAAGAGTTAGTTCTACTTTCCTGAACCAGCATCACTAACTGGGCTTCCATCCCCATCCCAGAAATGAGTAAACCCTCAGCTTTATGGGTCTCCCCATCCTCCCTTCCCAGTCTAAAATGTTAGAAAATTGCAGTGGATTCGTGGCATGCTCTATTTTCAGCTACTTCCATAAAGAAATCAATTAAATGTGTCTGACAGTCTGCTTTTCCTGAAGCTCTGCTGGCAGAGAGTTTAACTTCATATCATCTTTCACAGTCCCAAAACAAAACAACCATTTTATTTCATCCTCAATGAAAGTAACTTCTATTTATCTTGGTGAGGTTCCCATTCTAGTTAATCTACAGTCACCAGTTGGATCGCCTTTGTTCTCAGCACTTTCTGTCTGCTGCATCTTGGTGCCTGAGACTCTGAGTCTATGACAGAGGAAGCAGCATCATGTCATTTTAATGAATTGAGTTCTCTTCCAGTGCCACACTTCCCAACATCAGTACATTTCCATAACCATCAAGATGTCAGATGTAAAATAAAGCTAGCTGCAACACGGCACTGTGCACAAAGCAATTCAGATTATTACTGAATTATGTTGTTGGAAAGACTTGGAGACTTTGCTTCTTTGTAACTTTTTGAGATTACCCTCTAATTGAATCGAAATTATCAACAATTATAACAGAGCTTTTAAACCACAAGGGGTTTAAACTTCAGCAAGGGGAAGTGAAGGAGATGTGGCAGGTGATGTGTTAAGAAAATGTCTGTGACTGGGTTTGTTTCTTTCAGCACTGTCCTCTTGGCTGCTTCTAACACCTTTAGAAGTTGATCACTGAATACAAATGAGCAGAAGCATAATGTGGAAAGAAGGGCAAGGGATTTGAAATCAAAATATACAGAATCAGGTTCAGAGCTTTGTGACCTCAAGAAAGGTGTTTAAAGTCCCCGAATCTTGTTTTACATACTCATCTCTGAATTGAGAGTAATGAAATCAACCGTGCCTCCATGTACCTCACAGTGTGGAAACGATAGCTTGTAAGAGAGCATTTTAAAGTCCTTTGTGTAATCTAAAGTGTTGTGCAAGCATTCATCATTATTATCATTGTTAGCTGAAACCATACCTCACTACAAAGGAAAAGCCACAGCAAACAAAAGTAATGTATCCAAAATAACATAGAAAATAAGGATTTCACAATTCACAATTGTCCCTTGTCTATTAAGTTCTCATGCCCCTTCTTTGGGTACAACTCGAGTTTAAAAAGTCAAAAATCGGCAAAAAAGTAATAAGATCTGCAGGTGACCTATCAGGAATCTTTTCTCAACACAGTGCTTCAGAGGAACCACTTGTCTTGCTGCCTAGGTAACAGAGTAAAGGTGTATCTGTAGCTTAATACAATCAGAAGTAGCATTTGATGATTTAGGAATGAACTTTATCACATCCCCTTTGGTTTCACAGAATTCCTAGCTTCACAAGGAATTTACATGGATAAATGACTTAACCTTTTTCTGCCTCAGTTTCCTCGTGAATAAAACTATTTATACCCTTATGTACCTTTACCACATAAACTAAGAATCAAAAGCCACTGTGCGCAAGGGTGTGGAAATGGTCACTATAATTTAAGATCTCATTAAGGTGAATTCATGCTTTTTATGTGCTATCATTTTTAGGCTACTTTTTCTTACTGAAGGGCAGAGAAAATGAAGGGTACTGCTGACATTAAGAGTCCAAGGAGCTGGAATTTCTAAGAGTAACAGGATGACGTGAAATGTGGAAAAAAAAAAAAAAAAGTCTGCTGACCACTAGGAATAAACAGATTCCTGGCAATAGCCATTATTAGATCGTGGAATTGCCTCTCTCAGGAAGTGGTAGAAACATTTACTGCTCAACTGGATAAAGTACTCTCAGGGGCCAGATGACCTGCCATTTCCTTCTACATTATCTATGAGTCTTTCCTAATAATAATAAAACCACTGAAATTGGCTACTGAGCTATAATCACGCATGTATAGGTTTGGAGCTGCATCGTAATTACAGCTGGCCATGTTCTCGGATGATTACTCTCCGTTTGGCCTTGGTCTTTGGGACTCCCCAATCTGCTTACTGCTAGTTCTGAATCTATAGAGGGCTACATTAGCATCTACACTGATGTTACAAGCATTTCACAATGTCGCTGGTTTTTCAACAATAAGCTGAGTTCTAGCAGCTTCGGAGACACCATGAAAATGTTCTGCTGCTTAAATGCTAATGGAAAGAACTTGTAGAGACGGTGGCTGCCCAGGAGCTGTATTTCCTCTGCTGGGTTGAGTATATGATTCAGTCTCCTATTTGTTCAAATGTAGTAAACATTTTTCATGGATTTTTTTATAGTGTTTGCAAAAATGCCTCCTAAGCAGAAATGGAAAAATACACTTTCCTCTTTGTACAGTTTTCAAAAATATTCCTTTTGAATTGAAAAATGCTTATGGGAGAATGATGAACAAGCCATATTTGATAGTCACAACTGTGCTATTTACTTGTTACTAAATTCAGTGTATAAGGAGAAATACATACATATATTCACATGTACATATGTGTGTATATATAGTCACATGCTGTATGACATTTCAGTAAATGATGGACCACATATATGATGGTGATTATATAACATATAAAGGAGCAGAAAAATTCCTCTTGCCTAGTGCCATCATAGTGGTCCTAGGGTCAGCACAACTTGTTATTCACATGTTTACGGCAGTGCTGGTATAGACAAATCTGTGCTGCCAGTCATATGGAAGCATAGCACACACAGTGCATAATAGTTGATAAGGATAGACTGTGTTACAGATATATGTATGTCCTATCCTATGCTTTTCAGTATTGTTATAGAGTGTACTTGTATTTATGGGTAAACATTTACTATAAAACAGTATGCTGTGTTATGCTGGCAGCAGCCTCGTACATCTCTTGTTTACTGTATCTCTTGATTTCATCAAGACGCAACGTTGAGTGATTGACTACACTGTCTAGGTTTGGCACACTCTGGTGTTCACACAATGATGAAACCGCCTAACGATGCATTCATCAGGATGTATTCCAATCATTAAGCAACACATGACTACGCGTGTATATATAGATGTGTGTGTATACATATATATTTTTTTCTCTTTCTTTTTTCCTTTTTGATGTTGAGCTCTGCAAGATGGTAAAACTCCCGGTAAAAGATCTGTTTTCAATAAGTCCATCATGTTTAGAATTCTATCCTTTATCCATGTTTAGAATTCTATTCTATTCTACCTATTCCCCTGCAAAAACAAAACAAACAAAAAACCTCTCATTCTCAGAATCACAAGGATAATGATTTTAAAAAAAGATTCTTAAAAAAGAATTACAATGCCAGTTTCAGGAAATCAAAACCTGAAAGGCTCAGGACTGACCAAGCTTGGGCTCACGTGACAGTTCTCCACACCTTCTTTAGCCACCTCAGCTCAGTGCCCTTTCTCTTCTTCCCTCCCCTTCATGCCACTGCTCTGAGGGCTTCCCTCACTGTGTTGTTCTGTTTAACTACTCTAGGGAAGGTTCTCAAAGAGCCCAATATAGAAAAAGCACATTTTGTATAACCAAAGAATTATTTTCAAATGAGGTCCTTTCTTTGTCACTCAAGATTTTATCTTTTTTTTTTTTTTTTTTTTTTGTACTCTGAAGTACATTTCTCTATCCTGTTTCATGGTTGTAGTTTTATTCAAATTTATTGAATTCCTACTTGCAATTTTAATTAGACTCTACTATTTATAGATGACTGATTTTTCATACTTGACCTTTACTTACTGTTTTGCAATTAAAGTGTTTTTATTTGATAATTCAAAGCACTACTCAGACTCTGGAAAAAAGAAGTATATGTAATTGCTTTTATTTTGTATATCAGGAAACTGAAGCTCAGAGATGTTCAGTAATTTGATGGAAGTTACACAGTGAGTTGGTGACACACTTGAGTCTTAAACACATCATTCATCTCTAAATCTAGTGCTGTTTCTATGACACCACAATTGCTGCAAGACAGTTTCTGATTCTTTGATGTGGTTCACAATATTTCTGCCTGAGCTCTAAACTCATCTGTGTCTGGCAGAAAACTTACTGCCTCTTGATGTCCTGCCATTTTGGGCTGCTGTGACTTACAAAGTTCTGCAATTCAAAATATGTGAAGCTTTCAGTCAGTTAACCAATTCAAAAATGTTATTGAATACCAAGGAGACACCAGGTTCTTCCTTCTCTTTGTCAATAAATATAATCCAGGCATTAGAAATGCCTCTGATTGTCAAGAGGCTTAAACCTGAGAGAGATAAATCTCTGAGTTCTGAACATGGAAAGCAAAACAAACAAACAACAACAACCAAAAAAAAAAAAAAAAAAGCAGGGTATAGAGGTGACCAAGGAACGGGGAAGTGAATGAAAGAACACAGAGAGCATCTGGGTAGGAGGGAATGGACTCACATGCCATATGAATCGGTAAGAACAGAGAGGCTGACTGTGAAGAACTAGACATAATGGTGGCAGGAGCATGATGGAACTTTGATAGGGACATGAGAGGAATACGACTAGGACACAAGGCGGACACAATGGAGACATGATAGCGACACTGGGAGCAAAATGGTGGGGTCATGGGGAACATGAGGGAATGAAGGGGACATGAGGGGAAACTGATGGACAAAAACCATGGAATGGAAGAGTTAGAGTTCACTTTGTGGGCAAGTATAGAATAAAGCCACCAGAACAGGATTTGTTCAACAGAAGGATGTAATCAAAAGATGGATGGTGCTTTAAATGTGAAACAGCCTAGGCCAATTCATTAATCAACCTTGTGTTCGTTGTTGTTGTTTAGTACAGAGGAGCTGGCCTTAATTCCATTAGTTATGTTGTGCATTTTGACACAGGCCTCCCAGCCTGTGGATATACTGAAAGCTTCTTCTACTGGAGTCATTTGGATGGAGCCACATGGGCATCTCGATTCCTAGGAGCCATCCCAAGACTGCAGTACACAGGCTCTGGATGGAGTCTGATCCTTTTCTTCTTGTTGATTGCATCATTTCATTAACTCCTCAGTTGCCAATTTCTTCTGTCATCATGTTGCTCTTGGGGACACAACCATTCTCTGCTGGCAGTTGACCAGGAACTAAGGTTACCAACTCCATTCGGTGGACTCAGAGCAAAACTGGGGACGATGGGAAAGATAGACCGTGTATTGCATTATACCACCTCAGTCCCAGAACTCATGACTGTGCCAGAGCCTAATCCAATTTTTCATCAAAGATTCATTCAACCCAACCTTTTTCTCTTGCCTTAAAAGCCCTATACCAGGAAAAGTTTGAATATAAACCATGCCATATTCTGCATCCTCACCACCCACTTTCAACTGAATGTTTGTTTGTTCTGTTTCATCTTACATTTCTTAATTCATGTAGCTGTATTTCTTGTCACCATAAAAGGGCAGAGTGAACTGAGTAGGTTCAGGATTCTCTGCAGCAAATACATCATAGGCAAATAATGCTCCATGCAGTGTAACCGCATGTAGTCAGAATCTGGCCGTGGTGACTATTCTGTGGAGCGATATTGATCCTGCCTACAACCTCAGCCAACAACAGCAGCACACACATTGTACTCTGGGAGTCATCTCGAAAGTAGTAAAAGCAATACTAGAGAAAATATTTTCTAAAACTCAAATAAATATCTTAGTGTAACCATCCAAGATAAGGTTTTGCATAAAGGTTTAGCTTTATGATTTATAATCTTCTTTTATGAAAGAATAGCCTAGAAACTTTAGGTCACACTTGTGTCTAAGGATTTGAAATATTTTAATCCAAAAAGAAAAGCTTTAGGGAACAGTTTAGCTGCCAGGAACTTTTTTCTATAACTCTTAGGAATGTGGCAAGTGAAGGATAGCATAGTCTAGGAGATGGGCCCCATTAAAATCTTATTAACTTGCTTTGAAGTTAAGGCGTCTCCATGTCCAAAATATTCTCCCCAGCCCAATGTCTTCCTTAGCTGTCACTGTGCTACCGAGGATACTTGGATACACAGCAAGGAAAAGAACCCTGAACTTGGTTCTTTTTTATTCCTGAAAGTGTCCTGAATATAGCAGTTTGACTTATGAGAAGCCATTGCAACTCTCTTATGTGTTTTTCTTAATAAATGAAAGATTGAGATGTAATAATCTTCAAGCTCCTCTCCAGCCTTGCCCTGTGTGAATTTATAAGAAATTTTCTGTACCACTTTTCTTGGTAAGAAATTCAGATACTTTGAGATATTTCAAGACAAAGCTGCACTGGAAACAGATGATAAGTCCAGATTACCCAAAACTTGGTGGTTCCCATCTGAGGTGCAAATATAAACAAACAGCTTGCATACATAAGTGATAAAAATCCCTGGGTGTTTTGGGAAAATGCTAATTACTAAAAGTAATAATACAAAGTAAAAGATATTTCTAAAATGCATGGTTCTGGTATCACAATGCTCCTTTGCCAGCTATTTAAACATTGGATTGTTCTGGATTCTCTCTTGCCTGTGCCTTTATTGTGCAAAGCTGCATTCCTAGTTACAAAGTTGGCAAACCTATGAATGGTAAATGATGGATAATTCATATTGAGTATATACAGAAAAATAAAATTAAATGATGTAAAGGGGAAAAAACACAAAAGGCTGAACAAGTGGTAGCATTCTATAGGATCCTGCAATCCCTCCTTCAGTTACCCATGATTGACTGTGTTTGGAAAATATTCAATGGAAAATTCTAGAAATAAACAATTCAAAAATTTTAAATTTCATGGTGTTCTGAGTAGTGTGGTGTAATCTTGCACAGTTCCACTTTACCCTGTCCAGGGATGCAAATTATCCCTTTGTTCAGCATACCCTTGCTCTATGTGCTACCCACCTGCTAGTTGCTGAGTAGTTGCCTTGACTATCAGATCCACTGTTACAGTATCACAATGTTTATGTTCAAGTAACCCTTATCATACTTAATAATGGCATCACAGAATAATGGCAGTGTTGCTGGCAAGTCGGATATGCTAAATAGGAACCCAAGTGTGCTTCCTTAAAATGCAAAGGTAAAAGTTCTTGACTTACTCAGGACAAAAAAAAATGTATGCCGAGATTTCTAAGATCAATGATGAGAGGGAATCTTCTCTCTGTGAAATGGTGAAATGAATTTGTGCTTGTTTTTCTGTAGCACCTCAAATTGCAAAAGTTAGGGCCACAGTGTCTGATCAGTGCTTAGTCATTCACTTCATTTCATCTCATTATGTATGCACTGTATCATCTCACATCCTCACAAGAAAGTGGGCGACTATAGTACAGTAAGATTTGGAGAGAGAATACATTCACATAACAGATGTACCATTTCAGGATAATATTACATATGTAGAGACATACAAAATTAACATATAATACCATAATATTTTTTATTATTGCTCTATTTTATATTATAATTATTTTATTTCATCAATAATTATTGTTGTTAATCTCTTCCTGTGCCTAATTTATAAATTAAACTTTGTCATAGGCATGTATGAGGAAAACATAGTATATATAGGGTTTGATATTATCTGAAGTTTCAGGCATCCACTGGGGGTCTTAGAATGTATCCTTCAAAGGTAAGGGGGGCTATAGATAAAGGAGGGTTAAAAAGCAATTTAGTGAGTTTAAAGAGAGAGTAAAATTAATAACAGTTTTAATTAATGGATCTCCTATTTTGTCCCAGACACAGTGGTACATATACATGCAAATGTTAAGCATCTGTGTGTGGGTATGCACGTATTTGTATTTATGTGTATATGCATATGTTTATTAATACATTGTTAATTTGAATACTCAATACCAACTTAACACATAAGCGTTATTTCCCCACTTTACAGCCAAGGAACTTGAGACTCAGAAGTAACCTATTTGATGTTTCTTAGTTAGTATTGAGGAAACCCAGATTGAAAGTCAGGGCTTTGCCCTAAAAATTATTGTCTATACATTATACCCCATTTTTTTTGAGATCTTTGAAAATGGATCTCTGAGATCCTGAGAACCCAGTGTTCATAAACTGTTAAAATTAACTTAAATAAATTATGCAAATTATTTAATAATTTGAGATTTAATTTCTTTATTTGTAAAAAGACATGAAAACATTGATCTCAAAGGACTATTTTAAGGATTAAATGAGATACAGTAAATGAAAATATTTGCAAAAGCTCTGGCAGGTTGTTTGCTTATATAGTATATTAGTTTGTTCAGCATATTAGTTACATTTTCTCCAGCTTCCTTTGGATTTGAGTCTTTTTTTCATGTCAGAGGAAAAAACATTCTTTCTCTTACCTGAAAGAAGTAAGGAAATACTTATTGAACATCTTTTATTGCATAATAACATTTTGTGTCAAATTTAAGAGTTGATGGAGGGAATGATTATGGAGCCTTTTGAGAGGGACTATGATGGCTCACGTTAAGGACATAACATGAATCCCAGTTATTTAAATGTCCCCAACAGTTCAGTCTGCTTTTTTTGTTACAATTAACTCTGGAAAGCTAAAAATATCCCTAAGCTTTGTCTTTCCTACTGTCTTGATCCCTCCAGTTTGAGTCAGCTTTCCTGTAGGGGATTTGAAAGGAAAAGTTTTCTTCTTGTCACATTCACCTTGAAGCTGGACACAGCAGATTGCAATGGCTTTCTCCATGCATCATGTTTCAATACAGGCCTTCAGGGGACAGGCCTGTTACCTTACCAAGTCTACAAGGGCAGGTAATTTAATAAGGCTATCATATTTTCACTCTATAAAATGACTTAAGAACACTCTTTGAAAAAAGTCACATCAAATATTGTTCTGTTTAAAAATCAGTTACTGAATAAGGCAAGTGGGGCATGAACCAGTGGACACTTACTATAACTCAGGTTTTGAGATGAAAATCAGCCCTCCAGGCCTCTGTTCTGAGTCATGCTCAGGCACGTGAGGAATCTTGTGGTGGCCAGTTAGTAAATTCTCTGAAATAGGATAACATTGATAGACAATCCCAGTAAGGAATCTTTGACTTCCATGTACTCAGTTTTAAAAATAATATTTACTTGCATAATTATATCTTGACTCCTCTAAACTGCTTCCATATGCCAAATCAGCCCTTCCTACTTCAGTTGATTAATTAACCTTTTGGGGGGATCTCATGAAGTGTTGTCTGTGGGCCAACAGTCTCATTTCAGCTGTGTGTGGATCTTTGTACAGCGGTGTTTGTGTATTTAATTATGTCAATGCTTGATTTCATTCACTTGCCCTCCTTTTTAATGAATGGAAATCAGAAAATGAAAGGGTTAGTATTAATGTTAGAAGCTGACATCTCATATTTACAGATAACTGAGCCCATAGTATAACTGAGGAAATGGTAGAAATAAATAGGCATGTTAGAAGCAGCAAACTTTTATGAAATTAAAAACAAGGTGAAATACTGGAAACATAATGCTGAAAATTATCTCTGAAATGTAAAGTGTAATTAAGAGCCAGGCGCGGTGGCGCAAGACTGTAATCCCAGCACTTAGGGAGGCTGAGACAGGAGAATCATGAGTTCAAAGCCAGCCTCAGCAATGGCGAGGCGCTAAGCAACTCAGTGAGACCCTGTCTCTACATAAAACACAAAAAATAGGGCTGGGGATGTGGCTCAGTGGTCGAGTGCCCCTGAGTTCAATCCCTAGTACCAAAATAAATAAATAAATAAATAAAGTGTAATTAAGATTACATTAATGTTTGTGTTCTTTGTCCTCCTGATCACCTCTTACAAAAAGTTAGCCTGTTGCTGACCTTTGCCATTAGAGTCTCACGTTCAATTTCCAGAAAGCTTTGTCTGCCTAAGTATGCAGATGCTGTAGTGATCACACTCAGTCTCATCCAGACTCTGGTCTACCTCTTTTATGGGAGGCAGATGTGGCTCTGGACACTCTTGGGGAGAGATGATTTCTCTCATTTCCAAAGTCCACGTGAGTCTCCTCATTACTAAAAAATATGCTGCAGAGTATCATATCTAATCTCTACAGTTGTATATGGTCTGGGAACCAGTTGACTTAGAAATTGATTCTCTTCCTCTGCACTGCCCAGGCAACTGAAATAAGTTGATGGTTTTCTTCCAATAGTTACTGGCATTTAGGACATGGTGGCCTAAATCTTTCCTGCAAGGAGTCTTACCTTTGAAAATCTGTTACCTACAATCCTCAGTATTTCTTCTAGGGTCATGAAACTCAACACAGCAGACTGTGTGCTTGATGTTTTGTGGCTACAATTGAGTTTGTTCTACTCAATTCTTCCTTCAGTCTGCCATTTCCCAAAGATGATATGTGCTTTCATTGTCAAGAACATCATATCACTAGTATTTTAAATCACAGAAATTCCAGTGGCATTATTTCATGCTTTTTTTTCTTTGTGGTTCTAAGCAAATTCTAAAATGAAATGAAGAAAGTAAATGTTCATATTTCATAGTGAAATCCAGCCCATTAGAGAAAAAGAGAAGAGATAGCTTCAATGTTTAATTTAATCAAAGTATTTTTGGCTCGGAAAATGAAGAGCATATAGAAAGCTCTTCTGATTTCTGCCTATATGTATTAACAATGCTACTTAGAATCTTTTTCATTTCTATGCTGCATTACCCTATGGTTAAGATTCATTCATGTTAGTTTATGAAATATTGGCAAGGGCCCAGTGAATTAGATATCAGAATGTGCTTTTAGATTTATTAACAGTAATTTATATTAATAGAGTTTTGCATTTAAAAACACTTGTCTATGTGTTTCTTCAATTAACATGAGAGAAATTCATAACCCTCATATTGTGTATAAAAAAATCAGGCTCAGACTAATGACTCTGTCAGTCTGAACTTGGATATGGATTTCTGAAGGCATAGTCAATATTCTTCTCACCAAAAGCCCTACAAGATTTTTCCCCCCCTGGGCTGGAAGCATTTTTTCAGTTCTAGGTGGAAGCTCCTACCCTTTCAGATGGGTCATTCCTATTGCCCTTAGCCAATTCCCAGCACTGTTTATTAGCTGGCTGTCTGTGAGGAAACCAACCAGGTGAATTCAGTCTTCAAACTTTCAGTCCCACCCTTCCCACAATTTCCCTTACCCCACCCGGGGGAGTGTAGAGGGACTGAATGTTGAATTGATCACCAGTGGCCAGTGATTTAATCAATCCTGCTTTTTCAGTGATGCTTCATAAACCCCCCAAAATACAGGGTTTGGAGAGCTTCTGGGTTGATGCACAAGCACATATCATCATGCTAACCAGGGTAGTACTCCTTACCTCCATGGGGATAGAAACTCTTGCAATTGGGGCCTTTCTGAATCTCATCCTATAATATCTCTTCATCTGACTGTTCATTTTTATTCCTTAAAATATTGTTTGTGATACATTGTCAACAGTAAAGGGTTTCTCTAAATCCTGCCAGCAAATTATGAGCCCCAAGGAAGGGTTCTTGGGAGCTCTGTCTCTGTAGCTTGTCAGCCAGACCAGACTACACAGTACTTGGGATTGGATCTGAAGTGGGAATAGCCTTGCGGGATTGAGCCCTTACCTGTGGAATCTGATGCTGACTTTAGGTGGATAATATCAGGATTAAGTTAAACTGTAGGTAACTCAGCTGTTATCCACTAGAGAATTGCTTGGTACGTGGGGGAAATTCAGTCAACTCTTAAGAGGGAAATTGAGGCACAGATAGATTAAGAAACAAAAAATTTATCTGAGATGATCAGAGTTGCAGTTCAGAAAAAACAAACAAACAAAAAAAAAACAGATTCAAGCAGACTTCATTGTGTGCTCCAGGGTCTTACAGATTTCCACCATTTGAAAGGCAGAAACTTCAAATTGGGAGGGGAACAAAAATCAGTCATTTGTCAAGAAATTAGATTGGTTCAGGCAGGGTTGGCAAGAGGTCTTGTAAGAAAGGGATTGGGTAATTTAAAGAACATGCATAAAGCAGTTCACAGGGAGGGGGCAAGGATAAGAACAAAGAAATTCCTAGGAAAGGAAAAATGCAGGGGAGAGATGACCCTGAGAGTTAGCTATAGGATTGGAATGTTCCACACTAATGAAAACCATAGCTCTCAGCACATAAACTAAGGACAGCGAGTTTTTCCTGCTGGGCTCTTAATACATGCTGGGAAAGGTATCTGTACAGGGTCAAAAGTTCTCTGAGGTACATGTGACTGAGACTTGTGTTTTCTGTTTTCTCTAATATTTTAGGGATGCCTTGGTCTGCAATGCCCTTTGATTTTAATTTCTTTCAATAATCCCTACACATTTTGGTCACCAGAAGCATTGAAAATGAGAGTAGATAAACCAGTACTGTTAGGTTTTCTATATCTCATACAGGCAGTTAAAAGAACTGGAGTAGCAATCCATAATAAAGCATGGATAAGTCTGGGAAATGCTATAATAAATGAAAGGAGTCAGTCACAGAAGTGAATATACTTTGCAATTCTATATATATAGATTGTCCAAAGAAGGCAAATCTATAATGATGGAAAGTATATTAGTGGCTGCCTAAGGCTAGTAGTGAGAATGAGAGTCCTTGTAAAAGGCATGGGCTTCCTTTGTGGGGGCATAATAGTGTTCTAAATAAAATTATGGTGATAGTTGTGCAATCATCATGTCCACTAAAACACTGAACTTTTAAAAAGGGTGAATTTTATGCTATGTAAGTTTTACCTCCACACTCATCTACTGTTCGACATTGGACTTTGAAGGGATTTTTATCAAGCCCAGTTTTGTAAAATCACACAGTAGTCATCTGGAAAATATTGATTCAGAGGGTTATGCAGACCTTCCAAATATTGGCACATTAGGAAATATAAAAATAAAGTTTATTAAAAACACTTCTACTCTTATTTGAAAAGTCTTTAAATATTGGGAAGCTGTCAAGCTCATGATGAAGAATTTAAGTTTTTTAAAATTCTTATTTTCCTCATGAAGCTCAAATTTTATCACTGCCAACAAATAGTACCAATTGTTTTTCTGAAAATGACACTTCATTCATTCTAAGACATTATCTGTGAGATACCAGTTCTGAATATCTGTGGTTTGTCTGAATTCATTCAAGGAAAAATAGTGTTTTATGAAAAAATGCAGATATTTCTGTTTCCAATTCAAATGATCACACATATGCTATTGTCTTGCTGGCAATTTTTCTTTTATGTAAAGGCCAGGGAGTAAATATTTTAGGTTTTGTGGACTATATAGGATTTTAGCCATAATTTTTTTTTCTTTTTTATAATCCTTTAAAAACATTTTTTAAAGGGGCAGGAGATGTAGCTCAGTGGTTGAGCACATGCATAGCATGTGTTGGGCCCTGGGCTCCATCTCTAGTACTATAAAAACAAAACAATAAAAACACAAACAACAATCACAACAAGAACACCTTAATTCAAGGGCCATGCAAGAGCAGCTGGCATGCCAGTTGTGGCCCTAGGCCATAGCTTGCCAATCCCAACTTTTGGACAACTAACATATTCTTGTATGCAGAAACACTGCATGTATGCTTCCTATTTTGCTACACAAAGTGTTCAAAAAACATGTAGTTAAGGGACAAGATATACTAAAATTATTTTCACTGCTTCATTACAGACATTCTTAAATGAGATGGGCCTTTTATTCCCTCTATCTTTGTTTCCAGGGATGGTGATGTAGGAGTATACTGTGACTACCAGTTTAGTTGGAGGCTGCTGCTTTGATTCATGCTCAGGTGCCAGAAGTTTTACCCACTATTGCTTTGGCACATTGGTTGCAAATGTATCACAATTAAAAAGATAAATAGTGTCTTAGAATTATTCAAAAAATCAGTGGCCTCATAAGCCCTCCCCTCCTTCTCAGAGAGTCCTGTTGGTCTGCAGATCATACTTTGAAAACTGCTAGAATAGGGACTGACATAGATTAAAAGGAGAAAACCATACATATTTAATTTTGTAATTTCTACATATACATGAGAATCCTCAGTAAATAAAAAAAATAGTATGTTTATACACTAGATTGAGCAAGAAAGGCAATTTTGGAAAAGTAAGTATATATGTGAAGATAAAGACGTATTTTCTTCTTCTTCCTCCTCCCTCTCCTCTCCTCCTCCACCTCCACCTCCTCCTCTTTTTTTTCTTCTTCCTCTCCTCCTCCTTCTCCTTCTCCTCCTTTTATTTTTAAACAGTGGCTGTTTGCACGGATTTTTCCTGGTGTCAAGCCCCGCTCCTTCTGTTAAGAGCAACTCTTTGCCTCTTGTGCTGGGAGGCCATCTTTCACCTGGGAATGTCCAGTCCTGCTTTCAGGAAAGAAGGGGAAAGTCAGAGTGTCCTTCTTGTAATTCCTGATTTTCAAATGCTTTTAGTTCAAAATAGCCAATGTACTAAAGTGCCATATCCTGGGGTTGCATGTCCTGAACTCTGTTACTGCTCTGGATGCCTTTATTCCACCCTTTCTTATCATGTTTCCCAGGGTGAAAGAATAGTGCTCTGGTTGACTTGAGTTCAGAAATGATCTAGTTGAATGTGACTGGGCTCAAGGCATTAACTCTTTCGAATCTCAGTATTCTCATCCATAAAATGGGGAGTATATCAGTACTCATTCAAATGATTTGAAAACTCAATGAGATTTTAAGTAGATATTTAGCAGAGTGCTCAGAATAACTACTCTGTTGCCAATTATGTTCTAATTTTTTCTTTTTATGTTATGAATCAATTTCCTGTTTTTGTAAATTATGTGCAAGAAATAAATATCATACTAAAAAGGGACTCTTATATTAGTAGACTTTTACATATTGTGAAGAGCAAGGCAGAGGGGATGTTCTTGAGAAGAGCCTTCAGGAGCCTAATGACAGAGCCTCTTAGAAGGACAGCACCATGTCCCTCTAGAACCTGAGCTCATTATTTTTTTTTTTGAGGTCTAGACATGTACATAGGATTACAAAAAAAATAAATTGTATTAAAATTGTTATTAAAATATTTTAAAATATGATGTGATTGTGATTAATGCATTAAATTAAATCTAGCAGTGAGTCTATAAACTAACATAAATTTGAAGAAGTGTTGAATGAAAGGATATTTCAAGACATTGGCAACAAGTATAATATAAAAATAACTGTGATTTCTCTGGGTGAAAAGTCACAGGCACCACTGATACTACTGTGATTGGTTCCCTATTTTCACAAATGAGGGCTAATGCTACATTTCAACTAGAGGTTAGCGAAAATGAAAATGTAATTTTCTCCCCCATTGAAATGGACAGACCTCCCTGAATTTTCTTCAATGATTCCTGGGGAGGCCTGTGAATCCCATGTTAATAACCTCTACTCTGTGTTATCTCCTTTGTTATTTTTTGGGGGGTGCACCTATATTTAGAAAATATATTAAAGGCAGAAAAGATGTTGGGGACTTTTTAATACTCTGATAAATTTGGAAGAAGGGACAAGTAGCCAGGTCTGCTGTTTTTATCTGGGTTATGGTTATTGAATGCATGGTCTATTTGCTTAATAATTGCTAGTTTCCCATCTGAATTTAAGCTCAGTTGACAGAGGTTTAGGAGGTGGGAAACCTACAATAAGCTTAATTACAAATTACCAACTTACAAATCCAGGCCTTTTCTGTCTTTTCACACAATAACCTCTTACTCCGTGGGTAGTTTCCACTCCAATCATGGATTGCATTATACAAACTATACACATGAGTGATTTTAAATCTGAACTGAAATGTAAACACACATACACACAGAGCACACATATACACACAGCACACATACTCACACACACTTTCCACAATGCAGAATCATAAACAAATGGTTTAACTTCCAACACCCTTTCTGGCCCTAATTGATACTCCTTACCCAACTGTGCACTTTAACATGTTCCAGGCTGGAGAAATCTACCAGCACTAATTTGATGCTGCAACTGTTTATGAGCCTTTTAATGGGCAAAGGGGGATTGATCTAATTTCTCAAGATGGCTGGGGAGCATGTTAAGTGGCACCTCATTGGTGCAGTGGGATGAGGTGGGGACAGTCATCCATCACCACTGTGGGTAGAAGGGCTTATTTTCTTTGCAAGAGATGCAAATCCTGATGGAGAGGAGAGGTTTCCTATAGGGACTTTAGATTTTGCTTAGTAATGAGGATGTCTCTTTGGAGGATTATTTCACTTAGAAGGAGAGATAAATACAAGATTTTAGATAAAATCCGCACAATCAGTTTGAACTTCCTACTTGAGATAGAAGTTTATCCTCCTAGCTTTACCGTCAGGTTAAAAATATAAACAGTTAGGGAGATGTCTAATGTCACAGGCTCAAATTGCTAGGATGGAAGAATGTTGGTATTTCCTTTGACAGAATGAAAACAGCAATGAACTTCAGAGATCCATGAGGCACTTTCCCCATGATTCAGAACAAAATATGCCTGTACTGAGGTCCAGAAAGACTGACACAATCAATTTTCCCAGGGCATGTGACCTTGTTTTCTCCTGTTTACTCTCCCTCAGTCAGCCAACCTGCTGTCACCACCCTGCTTCCTGCTGGTCCTGGAATTCATCTCTTCTCTTCTGTGCATTTGCTGTGTACTTGCTGGTATCTGTCCTTAGGATCCTTTTCTTCAAGATGTTTGCATGGCTTCTTCTTAACTGCATTCAGGTTTCTGCATCCTGGGGGCTTTCTCACATAGGAATCTCCTCAGGATAGAAAAATGGTGTCTTCACCCATTCTGGCCTCCTCTATCCCCCTGACTCCACTTCACTCATATCACTTATCAGTAATTCCATGTTTATTTTGTTGTGATCAGATATCCTTCTTTAGAATATTAACTTTCTAGTTAGGTATGGTGGTGCAGGCCTATAATCCCAGCCACTAGAGAAGCTGAGGCAGGAAGATCACAAGATCAATGCCAGCGTCAGCAATTTAGCAAAGCCCTAAGCAATTTAGGAAACACTGTCACAACATAAAAAAATAAAAAGGGCTGGAGATGTGACTCAATGATTAAGTTGAAGAAGAAGAAGAAGAAGAAGAA
>PVHX01010483.1:0-69770 GCA_004024805.1 Geosciurus inauris
TCCATTTCATTTTTCATACTTGGGAAATTTTCTGATATTATTTCATTGAAGAGATTGTGCATTCCTTTGGATTGAAATTCTGCACCTTCTTCTATCCCAATAAATCTTAGATTTGGTCTTTTGATGCTGTCCCATATTTCTTGTATGTTCTGATCATGATTTTTTACCATCTTCACTGTATGGTCAAATTTATTTTCAATATTGTGTATCTTATCTTCATTATCTGAGGTTCTGTCTTCCAGATGATCTAGTCTGCTGGTGATGCTTTCTATTGAGTTTTTCATTTGGTTGATTGTTTCCTTCATTTCAAGAATTTCTGATTGGTTTTTATTCACGATTTCTAGCTCTTTCTTAAAGTAATCTTTTGCTACTTGTAATTGCTCTCTTATCTCTTTGTTCAAATGATCAATGGTTGCCTTTATTTTCTCTCCTATTTCTTTGTTGGGTTGATCAATTTTTGCCTGTAATTGTTCACTTATGTCATTCTTTAGTTTGCTGATCATTTTGATTATGTACACTCGGAATTCTTTCTCTGACATTTCATCAACTGTGCTGTCAATGGATTCTGTTACAGTGGTATTGAGGTTTATTTGGGGCACTTTCTTCCCTTGTTTTTTCATGTTGACTGTGTGTCTTCCTTTCTTGAAATACCAGTCTGAGGTATTGCAGCTTCTATCCTATAATCTTGTATTGACACTCCAGATTACCTGTGTCTCACCTTGGAGCTACTTCTGTTCTCCCAGTGTCCCCAGATGGGCACTACTGTCACCAAAGTTGGTGGCGGAAGTAGTGGGTGTACCTCTAGAGTGCAGTGGGAGTGGCCTTGGCTGGGCTCCTGAGGCGGCCCCTGAGGGCTGTTTTGGCCCTCTCTTGCACTCCTGCTGGTGAGCAGGAACTCTGGAGCGGAAGTAGAGGCTGGCTCAGGTCTCACTTAGGCAGAGTCACAAGCCTGAGTCTGGGATCCTCAGTGGCTCGAGGTGGCAGTTCCTGGTCTCCCTCTTGCTGGACACCCGAGCAGGTTCCTGCGGGCGGATCTGGGCCCTCTGCAGCTCCTGCCGGTGCACCGGAGCTCTGGAGCAGATGTGCGGTGGGCTGTCTCCGCTGGGGTCTCTGGAGCGACTCTTGCCCTGAATTTGGGCTCCCCAATGGCTAGCGGCTGAGGCTGTGTGTCCACGGGAGCAGCTGCTAGGGGCCCTGCGTGGTTGGGTGGGCGCTGGAGCCAGGAATCCCGTATAGAAGCAGGCCCCGCCCGGGGCGAGCCCTGGGCTGGGGCTCTGAGCCGCCACCGCTTGCTGCCGAAGACGCTCTGCTTGTGGCAATGGCTGCTGCCTGGTGGCCCTGCCTACACGCGCAAGTGAAATTCCTGCCGGGGCAGCTGTAGGATGATGTCCAGTTGCTGGCTGGGAGATGGTATTTCCACTACTTCAATCTCTGGCTCTGGAGAGACTGACCACAGCGTCTGCCTAGGCCGCCATTTTGGATCCGCCCACCCAGGATTCTGTTTCTTACTAACTCCTGTCTCATTGGCTTTCCTTCAGTTCTTTCTGCATGGCAGAGCTCCTGCCTTAGTGCCCTTGTACAATGCTTACTTGGTGTGGAATGCAGGGACCTCCAACAGCACTGCTACAGTTTGGAGATGTGGCATCCCCCAAGAGCTCATTTATGAGACAATGAAAGAACATTCAGAGGTGAAATGATTAGATTATAAGAATTGTAACCTGATTAGTAGATTAGTGGATTAACTGGATGGTAACTGTAGGCAGGTAGTGTGACTGAAGTAGGTAGGTCACTGGAGGCACGCCTTTGGAGTTTATATTTTGTCCCTGGTGAACAGAGATCTCTGCTTTTTGTTGCCATGTTCTGAGCTGTTTTGTTCTGCCATATCCTTATGCCATGATGTTCTGCCTCACCTTCAGAGACAAGCTATGGGGTTGACCATCTATGGAATGAGACCACTGAGATTGTAAGCCAAAATAAACCTTTCCTCCTCTACATTGTTCTTGTCAAATGTTTAGGTCACATTGATGTAAAAGCTGACTAAAACAGGCACACTTCCTAAATTGCCTGGTCTCCAACCCAATGTTAGTTTCTCAGAGACTTTCCTGACTGGAAAATAGCATACTCCGATGTTCTAGACCATTGTCTTCTCTCCCTTATGCCTCATTGCTCTTCATATCATGATCAAAAACTTCCATATTATACTTATGTGTTTATTTTTTCATCTCCCCAGCAAGAATATGCATTTCATGAAAGAAAAGACTTCACTTTATGTACTGTTATAGCCCCCAAACCTAAAACAACTATCTGAAACATGGTAGAACATGATAAATACTCATCAAATGCTTACATGTATCATAGTTGTAATTTACTTTGGAATTTGTTCATTTGAGGGCAAGTCCATTACTATTTCTCTTACCATTAGGTTGTTCATTAGCTCATGAGGCAAGAAATTACCAAGTTCCACTAAATGAGGTTACGTGCATTCAGAGAGGGACCTGTTTTTAATTTTCACAAAGTAACATATGCTCTGGTGACAGCCTGATTTCATCTCATTGACAAATTATTATTATTTGTCCTCAATACATTTTAAAAAGTATTTCATAATTAGAAATGGGTTCTTTCCTCATTGCACTCAAAATATCCTAATGGCATGGGAAGCATATTTATCCTCTTCACTGTGGGAGAAAAGGATGCATGGATATGACCAAGCAACTAGAATATCACACGTTTATTGAGAGTAAATCTGTGGATAATTAAAAATTGGAAACATCACAAAAAATATTGGAAATACCAAGGAGGTTGACATTTTGCCAGTACTGATGAATGAAAAAAAAAAAAGAAAGGAATTAAAGAAGATCATAATTACTTACAATATTCAGTAACTACATGAAAAGAAATCAAACCAAGTTTTTTCCTTACCATGACCCAGAAGTGAAATTAAGTCCAAGAACATATAAAGCAATCAAAATGCATTGTGGCAATTTCACTGCTCAGCATATTTGGAAATGGCCTAAACCGATATTTACTGTTTATGATACAAGTCCTATCAAGGTAAGATTATTGTCAATATGCTCTCAATTTTTTAATATGACCTTCCTTTACCTGTGTCCAGGACATAAAATTGAAAGATAAAATAAAAGGAAGAAATAGCAATTTCATTCAATTTATTTGCATACTAGCAAAAAGACTACAATGTCAAAGTATTGTTTAACCAGAGTTCTTTTACAGATTATAAATATTTTCTTCATACCTTGGTATCTTTATTTGTGAATATGGCATTATGATATTTATCTTCTCAGAAAAAGTTATAAAAATCAAATACTATCTAAAAACCGGTGTTATTAGCCTTAAGAATATGCTTAATAAATTAGTCGAAATATTTGTTAAATGGACACTTTTACAAAGGATAAAATTTTCTTAAGGTTTTAAGGATGCATGCATAGGTCTCAAAATATTCATGATCATTCACTTAAGAAACATGAGTTCTTTAAAAAAATGTGTATTCCTACCTTCACATGTATTTGTATCTGAAGAATATTTTATCCAAAATTATATAAAAGTCTCCTGTGTTTAATAGTTTCAAAGTTCATTTAGATCTTTCCAAGAAGTCTCCTCTGACATGTGATCTGTAAGACCCAGGTGGCTTATGTGACAGTCTTGGCAAGTCCCCATCCTGGTCAGTAATTCTGGCTCCAACGTTTCTGCCTCAAGCACAAAGAAACTGAAGGCTCATTTCCCAGAGGATGAGAGACGTTGCAGCTCTAACTGCTTAAAATTGGATTTTATTGGGCAATGCTTCAAAGTGCTCACTTTGCATTTCTGCTAACAAAGCTCAACATTCGGCCAAAACGTTGGAAAGGAAATACTCAGGCGGAGTGAAATGGCAGAGGAGACTCATTCACTCAAGCCAAGAATGGCAAAATAAAAGGGGCTCGTTTGAGAAGGAGAAGGGAAAGAGAAAACAGCTCTTAGCATATTAGTTAGAGCTTCTTGTCCCACAGCCATATCCCACTCTTGAAAATAACGATTGCTTTAGTGGTTTTGATTTTTTTCTCTCATATACTCACTTAAAATTGTATAATCATACATTAAAGAAGACGTTGCAAGTTCTCCCGGGGCACGCGAAGGCTTTCATATACATGGGCATTTACCATTTCATGGCAGGACAGAGGACAGTAGTTATTACATGACAGATTTTTGCCCCCAACTCTGGAAACCTGAAATAAAATGACTTTAGCATTCACACAATGAACAAAGTAGATATTCTGAACAAATATTTTTGTTGGATGCAATCATGATCTGAAACACAAGTCTGGGAAGTATTTTAAGTTCCATAACATGACTTTGAGGGTGAATATATTTATTTATCTCCTACTGGGTATATCCGCTACTAGGACAACTTCATTTATACTATATTGATTTTATTGCAAACTTTTATGCTCTTTGAAAAATTCAGTTTATTTGATTATAGGCTGTCAATCACCCCAAGCTGCTTGAGGGGATTATATAGAAAGGCTGAGGGAGCCAGCCTGGGAAGCCAGACCACAAAGGCAGGTCAGAAGGTGGTTAGAACTGAGCAGAAGCTGATTACCCTAGGCAGAAATGAAGGCTTGGCTGAACTGATTTCAGAGAGATTCCCCGCATTGCTAATTCTGTTAACAATGATTTATTTGTGTTTCTAATCCTCCCACTCCAAGTATTGGTGTGTGCGTGTGTGTGTGTGTGTGTGTTTGGGGCATGTGTAAGTGTGCTCGGGAACACTAATGTGTAGATATCAAGTGTTTCTCTTTTGGTAATTAAAGCCACCTTTCCACCTTTGAGATATTTGCAAACTACACATTTGAGAGTTAGGGACCCCTATGAAACAGAGGATGCTTAAGATTAAGGAAGTGAAAACTGTGAGGAGGGAGAAAAGGTTACCAACTACTCCCTCTGCCTTTGTCCCCAGCAAAAAACAGGGCAAATGTGCCTCTGGGATCTTGACTCAGCGTATCATCAACTGAAAGTATGGTATGTGCTATTTCTTGCTCACAAACCCATAACTCCTAGCTTGTTACTGGTTAAAAATTGTATAGGTGTTCTTTTTTTTAATTAATTTATTTAAATGCATTTCAAGTCATAGTACATATATAGAGCTCAATTTTTCCATTTCTCTGTTTGTATAGATGTTCTTATTACTCCCTCACTCTCTTTCAAACAATTTTAGCAATCTCAAAAATCAGGTGCCATGATTCACAAGAGCCAAACTATGGAATCAGCCTCGGTGTCCATCAATGGATGAATGGAGAAAGAAAATGTGGCATCCGTACGCAAGTAAATTTTGTTCAGCCATAAAGAAAAATGAAATTATGACATTTGCAGGAAAATGGATGGAACTTAAGTGAAATAAAGCAAACTCAGAAGGTCAAGGGTCATGTGTTTTATATGTAGAAGCTGAAGAGGAAAAAGGAAAAGAAAGGAGGCTGGGGAGAACTCATGAAAATCAAAGGGAGATCAGTAGAGGAAAGGGACCAGAGAGTGGGAGAAGGGGACATGGGGTGAACGTTGGGGAGTGATATTGGCCAAATTATGCTGTTCTGCATGTACAAATGTGTAGTAACAAACTCCATCATTATGTATAACAACAATGCACCAATAACAAATGTGAAGAGAGCAAAAAAGAAGGTAAAATTTTATGCAAAAAATAATTTGCTGAATATAAAATTTATTCAAATTTAAGGTATATTAATATTTTTTAAATCTTTAGTTTTTTATAATAAAGATGCTATCTGGACATTTGGAATAAATCAATCCCATTGAATGTTAAACAAACACACAAGGACAACACCACCAAAACACAGGTTCATCATTAAAGCCAGATGGCTTCACTTTAATGTTTCCAAGGATAAAATAGAGAAGAAAATGAAACTGTTGATTGATTCAAAGTGCTAAAGACACACTCCTGAGGCCCTAGATCTGTTATGCACATGATTTGTGTTTACTTCCACCCCCACCCCCAACTATATATTCTATTAATAGTTGCAACCAGTCCTGATGATTATAGAGGATTAGCCATCAATAGGAGAGAAGTAACACTTGGCTCTTGAAGTGCTCACTCAGGAACACTTTTGAGATGTACCTACAGCTAATTAAAATTCCTAAACTCTGATCCACCCCTACCTGTTTACACATGAATAAAAACTTGCTCCTTCCTTCCATTGGAGAGCTGGCCCTGACTGCTATCAGTGCTGTCTCTCCTGAACTCTCCAATTAAAGCCTGGCCTTAGTACAGGAAATTTTTGGCCTACTTTTCACTTCTGCTGTGATTGGGTCAAAAGTATCTGTCTACAGAATAACATTCAGAATGTGCAGATACTTTTCTAAGGTGTTACCATCTTCATACTAAAAAGATGAGCTTCAAATTTTCTTGTAACCACTTGGAGATAGTTTACTGCTTTTGCAACAAACTTGCATTGCTAAATGAGCCACAGAAATGGAATGTGAGCATAGGAAAAAGCAGACAGTGATACTTCACGCTTAAGAGATGAAACAGCACAAGTTGTATGAAAACCAGAAATGATAAATTTAAAAATAATTTGCAATAACCTTTTTTAAAATTTGAGCTATGACATCTCTAAGTGAAAAGTTGTATTTTAGAAGACATGAATTCAGAGTATACAAGTGATTTGAATACTTATTTATCATGTAATTTAAAGGAAACTTTAAATCTAGTATTGTTCTTGGTGTTTGCTTCTTTTAGAAACAAACACCACCAATTATTTTTAAAAGTATCTTCAGAGAAGAAGGTGAGATATAGCTATTATAGATATAGCTATTAGAAATAACAACACAGCTTTTTGTATTGTGTTGCAAAACATAGTTTATATTTATTCCCTGCAGCGAAAACCACTGTGATTACAAATAAAGTCAGATAAGGGTGATAGGTGATAGCGGCACGGGTACAATTTTTTTTTTGGCACTGGGGATTGAACTCAGGGATATTCAACCACTAAACCACATCCCCAGCCCTATTTTGTGTTTTATTTAGAGACAGGGTCTCACTGAGTTGCTTATAGCCTCACTTTTGCTGAGGCTGGCTTTGAATTCGAAATCCTCCTGTCTCAGCCTCCAGAGCTGCTGGGATTACAGGTGTGTGCTACTGTGCCCGGCTGCAGAAGTGCAATTTTACAGAGGAAGGTCCAGCTAGATCTCCCTGTCAAGGTGATGTTTAAATAGAGACCCGAGTGTGCTGCAAAGGAGAAGGAAGGCGTTCCAAGGTCAAAGACTCCAGTAAGAGAAAGGGGTATATTGAGGGTTGTTCTTGTTTTCAATGGTTCTGTGTGGATGGAGGTTGGACCTCTGCAAAATCACAGAGGTAATATTTGAAGGAATTGTATATTGTGTCTAAGAATTTGAATTTTCCCTGAAGGTACTATGAGATTTAAGAAGTTTAAGAAAAAGTCAGGAAAGGCAAGAGCTTCTAACTAGTTACTCTGGCAGTGGAGATTAGAAGGAATGACAAAGATCATGCATTTATTTTAGGTAGTGTGAACTAGATGTCTTCAAACATTTTTGTTATCTCTCTCCATAAAAAGGTAATTTTGAACAATGTTTTCGAAAATGAGTTTAAAATGCTTGCTAAAGATATAATTTCTAGCATCTACAAAATATCAGCATTTAAAATAATTATTTTATTTCACTGAAACTACTCAATAAAAAATAAGCATCAAGATGATTTGATTCCTGACATCATCATTTAAAAATGCACAGGTTGCTTTTCACAGATTTTACATTATCGTCTTTACTCTGTGAACGTCCTCCATAAAAGTTACTTTAAGACAATATATTTTCATGATTCGAATATGTCTGGTAGATAATCCTGATATATTTTCTGCAACAAACACATAGTGTATATCAAATATTTATGTATTAATTTTAGTTTTCTGCAACCAAAATGGTTTGTGTTAAAAATTTCCCCTGAATCATACAGCTGCCACAGTTTTATTAGTACATAGTTCATGAAGACCACATAAACAAATTACACTGTAAGAATAATAATAGTTGTGGTCACTCATATAGAACTTACTTTGTGTCTGCCACTGTTCCTGGTGCTTTCAGTTTTCTAATTAATCTTTATAATCATCATGCAAGGGATCTCAGGAATCTTGTTCCCATGAACAAGAAGTTAGGAATGGGAAGAATTTTGTGATAGCAATATCATTTAATTCTTTGAACACCTTCAGTATATGGGCCAAAATAAAATAGTCAACTTGTATTGCCAGCTGCTGGGCAGGAACTTGTACTTGCCCAGGAAGAAACCACTGTCTCTCAGGATGACTTTTAATATCCTCAACTTGTTTCTTTGTTCCACTTAAGGTACTTCAGAAAAAAGCACAAAGAACCAGTTTAAAACAGTCAAAGCCACCCAGCATATTTTCCAAGTCACCCAGAGCAAACTTTGCTCATTGTAATCTTATTCTAATGCTAACTTCCCCACCTGTAGGTGTTCCTGTCTGCCAGTGTATGAAGAAGCATGATTTCAAATTGTGCTGGTGCAGGGATGTCCCTGAACTGCATGCAATGCTAAGTCTCTCTATTATAAACATGCATGTTTCCCCAATAAAATTCCTTTGCTTCTTTTTTTTCAGAGACACTAATTTGAGTGTCATCTTCAGAGCTATCTTTACTTGCTGTGGGTAATAGAACTTTCTTCACTTTTCTGTCTCCTGGTTGTGCTTATTGGCTTTGCACCCATCACTGTGTTCAATTATATCATCAAAGGGTATCTTAAACTCTCTATGAGCTAACTCAACAAGGTGCTCCTTTAAATTTTGGTAGTAAAATACAGATGGTCTTTGATTTATGAATGGTTCCAGTTTAGGATTTTTCAGCTTTATAGTGGTGCTGAAGCAATGTGCATTCAGTAGAAATTTCACTTTGACTTTGGATTTGGATCCTTTCCCAGGTTAGCAATTGTGATACTGGGTCACGGCAGCCAGCACAGCCCCAGGTCAGCCCAGTGACCATGAGGAGGAACAACCAACACTTCAGTGACTATGTTGCCTAGCTAGAATTAAGTTAGGACTTTCAATGCCTTTTTTACTTACTACATTTCAGTTTCTAAGAAAGTGACCTCATTGTAAGTTGAGGAGCATCTGTACTTGCAAGTACCTGCCCTAGTAATTAATCAGTCATGGGAGCAATGATTGCCTAATTGTGGGGCACCATTTTACTGGAAGTCACCCCAGGAGTCTCTGGGTGGTTGAGAGGTTGACTTTCCCTTTGCTAATGGAGTGAAAGGCAATCCATCAAAAACATACCTGGGTTGAGTTATTTTCTCGGGAAGACTTATTTAAGGAAAAATTATTATGAAAGTTGAAGATCTAGAAACCAACTCAAAAAACTTCATGTTTTTTATCCCTTGGAATGTTACTCTGAACTACAGGGGTCAGGTGTATACCAATCCTCAGACACCTATCTGGCTGATCCAATCCCTCCCATTACCCTTAGAAGGCATGCTTAACATTCCTCTAAGCGATTTTTTCAAGTTGTTGACTTTCATAAAAACCTCCTTGTCTTTTAAAACATTTCAAAATTTAGGAAAGCAATCTTCAAGTATTAAATAACTATCTCTGGCCATGACTTGAAATTGGAGACTGGATTTTTAAATATGTTGATTGGCTTTTTATGGTGTTTGGCCCTTGACAGGTTAATAGATGTTTTATTGGAGTATTGATCCATTTTCATCACTGTTAAACAACCACAGTAACATTTTGAAATGTTGCAAACTATGAGTAAAAGTGGCTGATGTTGGGGTGGGAGAGTAACCCTGAAATCCTTATGGATATAGCTGGCATTAAGTATTACATCAGGTAAGGCATACACATATTCAAAATTATAATGAGAGGAAAAATTCTATTTCTTCCCTTGGAATTTTCAAATCATTTTAAAATCAGATTGACACAAAATAGTTAATCAAATATACACAGGCTAAAATCCTGTTAAAAGACACCTTCTTGAAGTGTACAAATGCCATTTTTATATATCGATTTTATGTCTAGATGGATTCAGAGCATGTTGTTTGAATTGATCTGTTTGAACATGATCATTTTATTAAACTGTCATATTTTAACTTATCCAACAGTTATTTTTTTAGAGTAAAATCTCATCAGGGACCTTACATGTTTCCACAGGTAGAGATGGAGTACTGGCTGCTGTTGTTTCATTTGACAACTTCTTGGGTCTTTGTATATTTTCTACAGTGGTCTCACTAGGAAATAAGACTGTTGCCACTTAATAGACCTCTACTGTGGGAACGAAACAACAGAGTGCTTTTGAAAGCTGTGGGTGATGTTTGTGAATATGTAATCATGGAGATAGTACAATGGCCTCATTTACAGTGATACATCAAAATTAATTTCATGGTGTTCTGTCAAGGAAAGAATCTTAACCATATGCTCTCAAATAAAAACAAATGAGTTAGAAAAATTTTGACAAGGAATTTACCTAATTCTGCAAAAATCTTTGGATACACGATTCCCTTGAATGAAAATAGAATCATTCATGCAAACATGATTGAGTTTAATTTATTTCTGTTAAATAGGAATTAGAAATAAAAAAGAGTTTTTAATCATCTGAAGCTTCAAATTCACATTGAATGTCTTTGGTATGGAGTCTCAAGTTTTTATTAGCAATGCATTAAATGAAAAATTAAGTATGTAGAGAGAGGAGGAGGAAGAACCAGGCAGGTATGCTGAGGAGGATAAAAAGTACTTAAATTAGAGATACAGAACAGATTCTCCAAATATAACAACATCCCTTTCCTGGAAACAAGAAACATTTATCAGTGAGTCACCAATACATGTTTGATGACAGTCTTGGAAAAGAAGAGCCTAGCTCCTTCTGAACATATCACTATTGAATAATAAGGCCTGCTGCTTAGTCCCATAAACACATGACTCCACAATCGTCCTGTGGATGAATTTCTTAAAGAAATTTTCTTTTCACCACATGGCATTTAAAAATAAATTTAAATAGATACATTGCATTGAAATTGTAGCCAGATTTTCTTATGTCTAGGTTATAAAGAAACTTACTCATGTTTTCTTTTATACTTGTACAATCTCTTGCACATTTGGAGCTTACTTTTACATGTGCGGAGAATCTGAGTTTATATTTTTTGTAAGAGCTACCTAGTTTCACCCATACCATTTATTCAAAAGTGTATGTTTTCCAAAGAGGCAGAACAGGATGACTATTGAGTACAATCCTCCATCAATCATCTACCCACAGACACAATGATGTAGGTGAACATCTACATGAACAATCATAAGCCAACTACCTTAATGAAAACTAAGGAATCCAGCAATATTTTACTATAAGAAGAGGAAAAGATGCCTTGAAAAGAAAGGGCTGACACTGTCACTCCTTCCCCAACTTCAATATTCATGGAGAGATGTCTCCTGCCTTGGGTAGGAGAGGGGATGAAGCCCAGGTCTTAGACCTGAAAGCTAATGCCAGACCTGCATCAGTGAAACATTACCAGGCATCATCCCACGACCTCTTCTTCAAGGTCAATACCTTTAGGTTGAGCCACTGGAACTGTGCTAGTCAGACTACTGACTGGCTCCATTACCCTTCCCTCATTCTCAGCCTGCAGAAAAGGGAATAATATTTCACCTGCTAGGAAGCCAGCATAGGATTTTATCTTGGTGATTGGAGGTGTTATGGTGAAACTGAGCAATAGGCAGAAACCAAACATCCCTATACCCAGGCCAGAGCCTCTATCCTGCCTCCACATCAGATGGAGACCTGTACAGTGGTAAGACAGTCTAGAGTTTTGGTCTGTATCACTGTCGGCCTTGGAGTAGGCCTGGGGATCTTTCCCAGACTGCACAGGTCCATGCTACTATGAGACTCAGGTGTGACACGGCTTAGCATTGGCCTTGAAATCCAAGGAACTGTCTCCACCATGCTTCCCCAAACCTCAGGGGCACAGCAGGGAACAAGACTTTAGTTTCAAGGCATAGGACCTTAATAGTTTAGATTTGCAACGGTCCCCAAAAGCTCATGTGTTGAAGACATGGTCCTGAATGCAGCAATCTCCAGAGATGGTGCTTTTAGGAAGCTAATGGATCATAAGGACTCTAACTTTAACAATGAATTAATACATTTAATGAGTTAACAATCTGAGTGGACTACTGGGTAGTAACTGTAGGGAGGAAGGGCACAGAGGAAGTAAGTCACTGGCAGCATATTATTAAGGATATATTTTGTCTCTGTATCCTTTCTTTATTTCTCTTTCTCTCTACTTCACAGATGCCATAATCTGAGAAGCTTTCTTCTGCTATACCATTCCACCATGATGTTCTACATCACCTCAGGCCTAAAGTAATGAAGCCAGTCACAAAGACTGCAACTTTTGAAACTGTGAGCCAAAATAAATATTTTCTCCTTTAAGTTGTTCTTGTTAGGTATTTTAATCATGTGATGAAAAACTGACTAATAAAGACACAGTAGTAAGTATAGTCCTTTTTGCCTTGTAACTTAGTACTGGGTTGATGACATCTGAGAAGATACTAATAAATTTCATCCCTAGGGCAGCACAAAATGGAAAATCCTTTGGAACAGGCAAGTGCCAGGAAGAGACGGACAGTCTCAGTCTATCAAACTTCTTAGCATGATCTGTGACTGATTTTAGCAACCTTGTGATATGAGTTCATCTTAGAAGCTGGCAGTCAATGTGGGCTTTGGCCCTACATAGTGATGTGCTGGTTTGATGGGTTGTGGGCATAGAGTATGATACATCATTATAGTGTTGATGATTACAGATATAGGTAGGAGCCTGAGGTTGGTGTCTGTATGGTGATTGTGTCATAGCTGGGCAGATTCCATAGTGTCTGGCCCATACAGCTGGACCTTCCCTGGCTCCAGGATAAGGCTTGTGAGGGCAGACTTCCTTAGTAAAGCACTATCCCAGTTCATACTAGACTGTATCTACTTGTAAAGAAGATTTGAAAAAACCTGGGCTTGGATCACCATCTAGTGCTGAAACTTCAACAATAGACTCATGAAAAACCTGGATTTAAGAGTTATCCACTGCCAACATATCATAAAGGTCTACAGACTCAGAAAAACTAAACAACCTGCTTACAATTTCTGGAAAGACAGATATAAACAAAGCCAGATAACAAAGATTAGAATAAATGCCTAATCATTCAAGGCCCAAATCATGTTGTATTCCAACAAACATTAAGAGCTTTTAGCAAACTGTGACCTCATATAGTGGTTAAGACAACAGAAACCAACCACGTAGTTACCAATATGGATAAAGTCTTGGGTAGAGAATTTAAAACAGCTGTTTTAAGGAAACTCAATGAACTTCAAGAAAAGAAATTATTCTATACTGTAACATAGAAACTTCACAGAGAGCTGGAAGCAATTAAGAAAAAAATCAAACAAAAATACCTAAGCTAAAATATACACTAATCAAAATTTCAAATGTGATAGAAATAATCAATAGCAGAATCAACAAACAGAAGAAAGAATTAGTGAGCTCAAAGATAGGTCTTTTGAAAATACACAGTGGGAGAAGTAAAAAAAAAAAAAAGTGAAGAAGAATGATGAAAACTTATGGGAACTTTGAGACAATATCAAGAGAACAAATATTCAAGATATTTGTGTTCAAGAGAGTCTTGAGAATGCCAAAGGCATAGAAAGCTTATTCAAAGGTATAATAATAGACAACTTCCTCAAACCTACAGAAGGATGCAAATGTCCAGGTACAAGAAGATCAAAGATTTCCAGTCATAGTTAATTCAACTAAGTCTACTTCCAGAAATTCAATCAAGATTGAAAGGTTAAAGATAAAAAGAAGATTCTCAAGGCAGCAAGAGATACAAATAACACATTAGGATGTCTCAGTCTCCTGACAAAAGATATCTTAGCAGAAACATTATAGACCAGGAGAGAATGGCACAAGAGTTCCATAAAATGGAAGGGAAAAAATGTCAATCAAGAATATTGTACCCAGAATTGTAATATTCTTTAGAAATTAAGGAGAGATAAACACATTCCTAAATAAAAGCTGAAAAAATACATCTTCAGCAGATATTTCCTACAAGAAATGCTAAAGGGAGTTCTTCAACCCTTTAGAAACACCAAGAGTACTTAAAAAACACAGGAGGTGTAAAACTCACAATTAACTATAGAGACAAATTCAGAATACTCTAATATTAATGCTTAAAGTATTCATATTTTTATTATAAAGACTAAAAACTATTATAATAACTATTTGACTGTTAATAGGCAATACAGAAAGATGTAAAATAGGATATCAGAAATTCAAAATATGTGAGGAATGAAGTATAAGTGTTGAGTTTTTATTAGTATATTTTCTTCTTTGTTTTTTTCTTTTCTTCAAGTTAATGTTATGCTGCTATTATTTCAACATAGATTGTCACAATCAAAAAGATGTTTTATAGTCCAAGATATAACCACAAAGAAAAAATTATAATAGATGAATCAAAAATAATAAGCAAGGAAAGAAAACACACTACTACAGTGAATCACTTAACTGTGAAGGAAGACAGCAAGAGGGAGAAAGAGAGAAAGAAAGGAACTGCAATAAAACTAGAAAGCAAGTTATAAAATGGCTGTTGGAGGAACTCTCTATTGATAATTACCTTCAATGTAAATGGATTAAGTTCTTCAATCAAAAGACATAGTGTGACAGAATGAATAAAAACCAAGATCCAATATGAATTGCTCACAAGAAACTCATTTCACTTCTAAGGACACAGATAATAAAGGGATGGAGTAGACATTCCATGCAAATAAAAGCCAAAAGAAAGCAAAAGTAGCTATTCTTTTTTTTTTTTGGTACTGGGGATTGAACTCAGGGGTACTTGACCACTCAGCCACATCCCCAGCCCTATTTTGTGTTTTATGTAGAGACAGGGTCTCACTGATTTGCTTAGTGCCTTGCCCTTGCTGAGGCTGGCTTTGAACTCGCGATTCTCCTGTCTCAGCCTCCCTAAGTACTGGGATTACAGGCTTGAGCCACTGCACCCGGCTAAGAGTAGCCATTCTTATATCACATAAAATAGACGTACATCAAAAGCAGTAAACATAGATAAGGAAGTTCATCATGTAACGATAAAAGGGTCAATTCAGCAAGAAGAAATAACAACTATAAATACATATGCACTCAACATGAAAGGCACACAAATATATAAAGCAAATATTAATACACCTAAAGAGGGAGATAGACTCCAATTCAAAAATAAACAAACAAACAAAAAAACAGAAGACGACTCTACCAATATGGAAGAAAGAAAGAGTGGTAGAAACATGAGGACAAGGAAATAATTCTACAAACTGGACCCACTGTTCTCACTCTCCTATGCTTTTCTTTTTAAAAAGTAATTTACCTTCAACCCTGCCTGACTTAAGTTGACAGGATATGTTACATTCGTCAGCAAACTACCTGTTAACAGGAAAAATACAGGCCCTCAATGCCAATAAGAAGAACACAAGCCACCATTAAAGGTTGAGGACTTCTGTGACCCTTACACAGACCAGATCCCAGAACATAGGGAAATAAGAATAATTTCTCCTAGCTATAAAATTTGTAAGAAAACTTTTCCATTAGAACCAGTCAGCATGGGCCAAAGTGACCTAGAGTTGTCACAACAATAGAGACTTGAAAGTCTAATGTCATCCTCCAGTCAGTCAAAAGTCAAGAGGTCGACCTGGTTAGAATTCTCTGGAAAATTCCTTAGGATTCCCAATAAAACTGGAGGGCAGGAGGCTTATGCCATCTCCCCTCTGAGAGGACTCACTATATTCCTTGAGAGTGTCCCCTTTCCCTTTTTTCCTATGCCTTTTAATGAACTCATGCCTCTTACTCTGAAGAACATGTCTGAAATATTTCTGCATGATTGCAAGAATTAGAGTTTATAAGGGGATCTCCTTGCTGCCTCAGTTTTATGATACACCTCTGCTCTGTAACATTTACGACCCCAATTTCAGCAATGAACAAATCATCCGGGAAGAAAACCAACAAAGAAATGGCAGAGTTAAATTGCACACTAGACCAAATGGACCCAATGGACATTTAAAAAACATTCCACCCAACAATTGCAGAATACATATTCTTGATCAGATGTCAGGACACAAAACAAGAATGAAATTTTTTTAAAAAATTGAAATATTATTGAGTAACTCTTCTGATAAAAACTAGAAAATCTAGTTTCTAGTAAAACTAGAAATCTTAACAAAAATGTTGAAAATAGTGAGAATACATAGAAATTAAATGACTTGCTTTTGAACAACCAATGGATCAAGGAAGAAATCAAGAAGGAAATTAAAAGACTTCTTGAAACAAATGAAAATAGAAGTACAACATACTGAAACATATAGGATATAGAAAAGGACCACTAAGAAGTTTTTACCAAGCAATGCCTAATTCTAAAAATCAGAAATATCTCAAATAAACAGGCATCTCAAGGGACTATGAAAAAAAAAGAACAAAAATGCAAAGTTAGTAGAAGGAAATAAATAATAAAGATAAAAGCAGAAATAAATGTTTCTATACCTAAAAAATTACAAAAGATCAACAAAAAGATGAGTTGTTTCTCTGAAAAGATAAACAAAATTGTTTCACCTTTTCCTAGAAAAAGAGGTACTTAAAACCCAAGCCAAAAAGGGAGATACTACAACTGACAATACAAAAATACAAATACAAATCATTACAGATGATAGTTTATTATAACAATTATATGACAAAGAATTTGGTGGCCTGAAAATCATAAAATTTCTTAGATACAAATACCTCATTAAGATTGAATTATGTGGGCTGGGGATATAGCTCAGTTGGTAGAGTGCTTACCTCACATGCACAAGGCCCTGGGTTCAATCTCAGGACCACACACACACACAAAAAGATTGAATTATGAAGAACGTGAACAGACCCAAAACAAGTAACAAAGTCACGTTAGTAATCAAAAATCTCCCATCAAAGAAAAGCCCTGGACACTAAGTCTATAAGGTCAGCGTTATCCTGAAATCAAAACAACAAAAAAGAATAATCCTTGATGAACACAGATGCAAAAATCTTCAGCAAATCTAAGAGCATGTTCAAAAGAATCAAAAGGTTCCTTAACATGATCCAGTGGGATTCATTCCAATGATGGTTCAAAATATGCCAATCAGTAAATGTGATACAACACTTCAACAAAATGAAAGACAAAAACCACATGATAATCTCAACAGATGCAGAAAAGGCTTTTGATAGAATTTCACATCACTTCGTGATAAAAGCTCTAAACAAATTAGGTATAGAAGGAAGGTACCTTGACATATTAAAGGCCATATGATAAGCCAACAGCTCCCATCATACTGAATGGGGTAAAACTGAACATTTTCTCTCGAAGTTCTGGAACAGGACAAGGATGCCCACTTGTATTACTTTTATTCAATATGGTATTGGAAGTCCTAACCAGAGCAGTCAGTCATGAAAAAGAAATAAAGGTATTCAAATTGGAAAAGAAAAAGTCAAATTGTCATTCTTTGCAGATCACAAGATCTTATATACAGAAAACTATAAGACTCCACCAAAAACAAAACTATTAGAACTGATTTAAACAAATTCAGCAAAGTTGTACGATACAAAATCAACAAGCGTGAGTAGCATTGCTATATACAGAGAATTATCTGAAAAATGAATCAAGAAAGTGATCCCATTTATGATAACTAAAAAAAATGCCTAAGGATAAATGTAACAAAAGATGTGAAAAACATCTTGTATTCATGGACTGGAATAATCAATGTCATTAAAATGTCCATACTACCCAAAGTGGTCTACAAATTCAATGCAATTCCTACCAAAATACCACGACATTCTTCACAGAACTAGAAAACACAATCCAAAATTTCATATGGAATAATAAAAAAGAACTATGAATAGCCAAAATCATCTTGAGGAAAATGCATAGAGCAAGAGTCATCACTACACTACTAGACTTCAAAATATACTGCAAAACTTCAGTTGACAAAACAGCATGGTAGCCAGGCGCGGTGGCACACGCCTGTAATCCCAGCACTTTGGGAGGCTGAGACAGGAGAATCTTGAGTCCAAAACCAGCCTCAGCAATGGCAAGGCACCAAGCAACTCAGTAAGACCCTGTCTCTACATAAAACACAAAATAGAGCTAGAGATGTGACTCAGTGGTCGAGTACCCCTGAATTCATTCCCTGGTGCCAAAAAACAAAAACAGAAAAACTCAGCATGGTACTTTCATAAAAACAAGCACATGGACCAATGGAACAGAAAAGAAAGCCTAGAAGTAAACTCACACATGTATGTCAAGGGGGATTTTGACAAAGATGCTAAGAACATGCAGAGGAGGAAGGATGGTCTTTTAAGTAAATGATGCTGGAAAAATCGGGTATCAATACACAGAAGAATGAAACTAGGTGCCTTTCCTTACCAGTTATAAAAATCAACTCAAAATGGGTTAAATGCTTACATGTAAAATCTAAAACTATGAATCTTCTAAAAGAAGACAGAGGAAATGCTTCAGGACATAAGAGTGAGAAAACACTTTTTATACAAGACCCCCAACACACAGGAAACAAAAACAAAAATAGCCAGCTGGGATTGCATCAAACTATAAAGCTTCTTCAGAGCAAAAAAAATAATCAACAGAGGGAAGAGACACCTTAAAGAATGGGGAAAAACTGATCAAACTGTACATCTGAGAAAGGGTTAACATCCAGAGTATATAAGAAACTAAAAACTCAGTAGTTAAAAACCATAAATAATCCAATTAAAAGAATTGGCAATACACTTAGACATTTCTCCAAAGAAGATGTACAAATAGCAAACAGGTATATAAAGAAATGTTCAACATCACTAATCATTAGGGAGATGCAAATCAAAACCATAATGAGATATCATTTCACTCTAGTAATAATGACTATTATCAAAAAGATAAATGTTAGCAAATGTTGACAAGAATGTGGAGAAAAGGGAACCCTTAAACACAATTGTTTACAGCACGATTTAGTATAGCTGTTGTGGAGAACATTATGGAGTTTTCTCGAAACATCAAAAATAGAACTGACATATAATACAGCAGTCCCACTACTGGGTCAATATTAAAAACCAAATCATCATGTGGAAGAAACATCTGCACTCCCATGTTCACTAGAGCACTATTCAGAGTAGCCAGGAAGTGACCACAGCCTATGTGTGCATCCACTAATGAATGGATAAAGAAGATGTGGCAGGTGTACAAAATGAAATATTATTCAGCCATAAAAACCCGAAAACCTGTCCTTTGCAATGACATGGATGAAACCAGACATCGTTATGTAAAGTGAAATAAACCAGAAAGACCCGTGCCCTGTGATGTCATATGCATGTATAATCTTAAATAGTTGATCTCACAGAAGTTGAGAGTAGAATTGTGGATACCAGAGGCTGAGGAGAATATGGGTGGGGTGTGATGTGGAAAGGGTAGGTATTACTTTACAGTTAGATCAGGAAAAGAAGTTATGGTGTGCTATGGTATAATAGGATGATGTGCTATATTTTTCAAAAGCCAAAGGAAATGATTTTGAATATTTTTATAAGAAATGACAAATGTTTGAGGGGAGAGAGAGATATTTAACCTAATTTAAACATTACAGCATGTGCTCATGCATTGAAACATCACATAGAGCCTTATGCATATGTATAACTTTTATGTTTTTATGTATCAGTTAAAATTAATTTGAATTTAAAACATATGTCTTTTCTCCATTTCTTTGAGATGTCAACTTCAGTGCTTTTAAAGTTCCATTGACAGACACTTGAGTCTGTTTTGTATTTTCTATTCTGTTTCACTATGTGTCTCTCCAGTCATGTTCTAGTGCCAAAGTTCAATGATCAACACTTTATTATTTGGTTTAATACCGGGGAGGGTGGGGTCCCTCCATCCCTCACTGCTTTTCTTTTTTCAAGGTGTTTCTAGATACTTTGGCACTTCTTTTCTGGAGAACTTACAAGTAACATGTCAGATTATTTTCTTACTAGTTCTAAAATGAATGCATGTATATGTATGTACAGACACACACTGGAAGAGAAAAGTAAATATGGTGAAGTGGCATCAAGAGATGAATCTCAGAGAGAGGTTTGTGAGTGTTCATTACAGGATTCTTGAGACTTTCTCTCATGTTTTGAAAAATTTCAACATAAAATGTTGGGAGAAAATTAAAGTAATAAGTTGAGGGAAATCAGAGCAGTTGCCATGAAGACTTTGGGGGAAGGCAGACAGAAATGAGGGTGGGAGAGAGACTCCTCAGAGTAGACTTTGAAATAATATTTTATTTAAAAAAATTGAGGGCTGGGATTGTGGCGCAGTGGTAGCGAGCTCGCCTAGCACGCGTGAGGCACTGGGTTTGATCCTCAGCACCACATAAAAACAAAGATATTCTGTCCACCTAAAAATAAAAAATAAATAAATAAATATTTTAAAAAAATTGAAATATATTAGTGATTCAAAACAAACCATAAATAAAATCTGTTTAAAATGATTTCCCTTAAATATGGGAGCTAGAAAACAGATTTCAGGCTGTTGTTGAGAATTTAGCATTGGACACTGAAACAGTACCATAACGTTCTTGGACAGCCCGGGGAGTCTCTTAGAGGTTTGGTTGGTCCTGGTCAATGGATGGTAGCATGAGGGATGCGGGGAGCCAGATGGCATCCTCCCTCCAGAAGAGGCATGTTTCAGTCAGTCTTTTCACTGCTGTGACTAAAAGGCCCCACAAGAACAATTTTAGAGGAAGAAAAGTTTGTTTAGGGGCTCACAGTTTCAGAGGTCTCAGTCCATAGAAGGTTGGCTCCATTCCTCCGGCTTGAAGTGAGGCAGATACCATGGTGGTGAAGGGAAGCTGCTCACATGATGATCAGAAAGCAGAGAGAGGTCTCCACTCACCAGATACAAACATATGTCCAAAAGCCACATCCCCAGGCCCACTTCCTCCAGCCACACCCTACCGGCCTTCAGTTACCACTCAGTTAATCCCTTCAGGGATTAGTTCACTGACTAGGTTAAGACTCTCACAACCCAATCATTTCTCCTCTAGACCTTCTTGTGTTGTCTCCCACATGAGCTTTTGGGGGACACCTCACATCTAAATCTTAACAAGCCATTTTTGGAAACCCAGGACCTTTTGACCTAGAGATGGCAATTCTAATTTGTTGTTCTACTGTGTTACTACTCCTCCTCTTTCCTAAGATTTCTACATTTTCTCAAGGCCACTCAATCTCCACTGGCTGGGCTCATGTGCGGGGATCATCCCGGTGTTGGAGTTGGGTAGCACATGCACACATACCCTTGCCTACTGCTGACATCACTTTCTCTGCTGCACCGTACCTTTCAAACAGGAGCACTAAAGAGAAGGGGCAATAAATCCTGTATAGTTCTCAGCTAGATGTCACCAATCGCTGTTTCTGGCTGTAAATTTTTCCTTCTCCCTGGAATCCCACAGTCTTTTTTTCTTATTCTTCATCTGCTTATAGCTGTTCTCAGGCCTCGGTATAGACGTCACTTATTCTGAAAAGTTTGTCTATATCTTTCCAGATCTTGTTAGGTGTTCCTTCGATGTTACCCTATAGTTCTTTCAATAATAAGATGTACTGTAGTTACCTAATTATGGCCAACATTTATGAACACTTACCATATGACCATGGCTTAAATGTACTACTTGACTTTCACGTATACATTTTCATATTAATACTTCTATTTTACGGAAAAGAGAAGTAGGCTTAGAGAAATTTAGTCACTTGCTATGACCAGAGGACTTTAAGATAGTCCCCATTGATCTCTACCCATTGGCACTCACAGTCTTGTATAATCCCCTCCCTTTGAACATGGGTTGGATGTAGTAATTTGCTTCTGAAAAACAAACTACAGAAGAAGTGATGAAATGTCAGTTCCATGATTTGGTTATAAGACTATGATGTTTACTGTGCTAGCAAATTCTATTGCCTTCTCAGTTTGAGTCCTTGGATAAACCAAGATGGTATGTTGGAGAGGCCTACATGGCAAGAGCTGAAGGTGGCCTGCAATGGGGTACTCAGTACAACAACCTTCAATGTCAACCTGTCAATGACTGCATGAGTAAGCTGAGAAGCAGATTCCTTCCCGGTTGAAGATCTGTTTCTGAGTTTGCTTGACCCATCTTTCTGCAGATGATACCACAACCTATATGTGACCTTGTAAGAGACTATCTCTAAGAGGGTCCAGTTAAACTATGCCCAGATTCCTAACATAGAAACTGTGAAATAATAAATTTGTGGTGTATTAAGTTGCTGAGTTCTGGAGTAAACAGATAAATTCAGGTAGTTAACTAAAACATAACTTAGCAAGAGATAGTTAGCAATAAACAACTAAGGCTCTTTAAGTTCTTGTGGTAAAAACAATAGTGTTTGGATACAGTGTTAAAGTCATTAGATTCTTACTTTCTAAAAAATTCTTATGCCATGTTGCCTGGTTATTTATGGACTATTGATTCTTCCATTAAATATATTGTGACTTTTATTCCTAGCATTTAGTTCTAAGTCTAGTATTTTGCGTGTCTTTCATAATTATGGAATGAAAAATGAGTCTGTGAAAAACAACTTTGTATGTTAAATTAACCAGTAAAAACAAAATTTTTTCAGCGTTTACTTAAAGTACTTCTTAAAGAGAAGAGATAACATGAAGCATAATACTTGTGACTGCTATGCACATTTGCAGACTTACTATTACATTTTAAAATTTTAATTTGTAATCAATGCCTGATATCTCTATATATTTATGGGGAGGAATGAAATGATCTGATGCATACATACATGTGTAATGATCAAATCAGTATAATTAGCATTTCCATATCCTCAAATGCTTACCATTTCTATTTTTTGGGGTAACTTTGTGCTGTTCTTGTCTAGCTATTTTGAAATATAGAATAAGTTGTTCTAGATTGTAGTCACCTTACTGTGCTATAGAACTCAAGAATTAATTTCTCCTATTTGACTCTATTTTGGTACCTGTTACCCAACTTCTCTGCATTCCACTCCTCCTACCATTTCAAGCTTGTAGTCAACACTATTCTACTCAATGCAATTACTTCAATGCAATCAACTTCTTTAGCATCTACAAATTAGTGAAAATACTCAGAACTTGTCTTTCTGTGCCTGGCTTATTTCACTTAATCAAGGTGCCTTTAGATAAGTAAATGCATAAAAAGTATGTTCTCTATATGCACAACAGAATATTATTCAGCCAATAGAAGGAACAAAATCCTATCATTTGTGGCAATGTGGCTGGAATTGGCTGGAACATTATGCTAAACACAATCAACTTCAATCCCAGAGCATGAATTGGCACAAGGCTTCATTTGAGGATAACTGCTTTATCAAACATTTTTTAAAGATCTTTCAAATTTCTGTCTCTGTATCAAGCTCATAAAACACAAAGTTGAGTAAAAGAGTGTAAAAGGCAAGATCAAAGCAAATAGTGAATTATTGTATGAATTAAAGAGTGATTGATTCAAGATTTAAATAAAGAAATGAGAATAGAGTTTACCCGACAATGAAATGGCTGACTTTCCTCTGGTGGTTTCCCTTATTCTTTTACACACACACACACACACACACACACACACACACACACACACACACGTAGAGTTTTGGCTAATGCAGAAAACTATAAATTTTCTCTCCAAAGAGTTAAGATTTTGCTAAATGGTTTTATTGTCAAATGATTATGAGACAAAGTACAAGAGAAAAACTTGACTGATCTGAAGTAGGGTGTAATTGATTTTAGGAATTATTGAGCCACAGAGGTTAGAGACTGGACATTAGAAGAGAAAACACACAAATAAAAGCCAGAAAATTGAGAACTGATGTGAACAACCATAGAAGCAATTTAGAGTGTCATTCTTTCAATGTTGAGAGTAACTTGCAGTGGTTTTATGAATAAAAATTTTTTCTGCACATCAAGATACTGTTATACAAATCAATCAAACAGAAAAAGTATCATTTGCAGTTAGCCATTTTCTATACTCCTATCAGATTAAAAATCAATTTTTTTATAGTTTTCCTCAGAGGGAATTTGCAAGGCTGCACTTCAATAAACTATTTTATAATGGTACATTTTGTCAGTCTATGTGGGACATCATAAGGCATCTCCCAAGAACTTAAAAATAATGGGAACACAATTGCTATCTTAGAGTTAAACTGTGAGCCAAACAAATAATAAATAAAAGTGGAGAATCACAGTTGCCTTAAATCAACAAAAGAGCTCCAAGGAATGCAAGACTTGATTGCAACCTGCCTAAATATATCAGTGTACTAAGAAAGTATTAGTCTCCACAAATGCGTGCAGAACCGTGGGAGGATTCAGGAAAAGAGTTCCAGAAGTGATGTGGGCCATGCCATTGTGCATTGTCCTTGCCAGTGAGAAAGAGTAGCCTTCTGAGTAGGACGTATCCCACTCTTACACATTGGATTAATTTCACAAGTTCTTGGTATGTTCTTTTCATAGCCTGTAAGGAAATCTCTAATTACTATCTGGTTTCCGGTGTGGGTCAAGGTTAGTGAGGTTTCTAACCTTCCTAAGTTGAAAGAATATACAACTCAAAGTTCCAAAACTATAGAAATAAGTTCAATCAATGACTACTTTCACTTCCATAATGAAAGAAGACGTGAAGGAAGGCAGTATCAGTTGAAGAGAGGGTAGAGAAGGTGAAAATCAATTCCCCTAGCTCACAGAAGGAATCATCTATTATGTATTGCACACTATGGATCAACTCTTCTCTCTGTTTGAAACAATACAACTTTTCCTGAGTCCCAGCTAATACTCTGAAAATGAGCCTTTTGTTTCTTAATTCTATTCAATTACTTTTTTGGGTTTGGTTACTTGTGTTTTCTCCTAGCAGAGAGAGATAAGCCCGGTTTGCATTCTCCAGCAAGATTTCAGTGACACAATTATTTCAAGAGAATGGCTGTTTGTCCAAGATTGCCCAAGTTAATTTCAAGAGGATCAGCCCCCAAAGAGTACATCAAGGAGGAGGCCAAAGTCATTAGTGAAACATTAGGGAGGGAGAATCACAGGGACATAAGAAGCACCATGGGGATCTGCTGTCCTTGTCGCCAAGAAAGTCTCCTTTCACAGCTCCCTCTGTCTACCACACCATTCCTCTAAAATTTTATAGCTTGTAACCTTCCTAAGCTAAGAGAACACATAACTCAAAGTTCCTAAACTGTAGAGATAAACTAAATCAATGACTATTTTCATTTCCATAAATCTGGCCAGAGACAAGACAACTTGGGTGACCCTGTACCATGTTTTTCATTTAATAATTTTAACACCCTCCACGGTGCTAGCCAGGTTAGTATGAGCACTTGTGATCCACATCAAAATAATCCACCTGGTAGAAAATTCAAATTTCAAAATTTAGATGATACTGTGTGTTTAGAGACTACCAAATTCCCAACATATGTAAGAATCCAAAGTGCTGAAGTGATGGGAGGAGACAGCTGCTGTTTTCCTTGCTGCGAACATGAAAGTGAGAAATGCCAATGAACAATCAACAGGTGAACACCCTTCTGAAATGGGCAGGGAAGGAAAATGCAGATAAGAACATTAAAACCACACACGGCTGGGGACCAACAGCAGCCTTCTGATCTTCATTTGATTTGGAGTTAAGAATTCAGGGAGGTTCTGTAATGGTTTATTCTGAATGGCAGAGCTCTGACTTTCCCGGCAACAAAGTCTCCCTGGAAGCTACACAAAGTCCCCTTTGATTGCCTGTGATCAAAGCCGCCAAGGCCCTCCTGCAACATCTTAGCTTCAGAAAGTCGGGAAAATCAGAATGTGAGAGTACATTAATAATTACTAAGCACATTTTTAAGGTGAGTGGTACTTTCTGACAGAGTTTCATGATTACCAAAAATGACTTGTTTCTACTTTCCTTCTTGAGGGAAAAGTTAATCTTAACTCTTCCGATTAATATGTTGCGTGTCATAGTGGATATTGAACAATGTGTTCAGTTGCTTTATGAATAATCTATGCAATTGATCACATAGAGATAGGACAAGGTGTTGGGAGACATTCTGGATAAAAGTGAGAAGACTCAGCTTTGCCACTGACTGGACACAGCATGGAAGATGGGTCTAAAAGCTGTGATCTCAGCATTCCCATCTGTGAAAAATGAGCTGAGAAGCTTGAGCTTTGTTACTTCTTCATGATATATTAGCTAACAGGGCTCCTATTGGAACCCACATATTCTTGTTTATAGCCAAGCCTGACCCTTTGCAAGACTGCCAAGTTCAGAGCTGTCTATTTGGTATTTTTTTGCCCCCTTTTATGCACATTCTGTCACACTGGAGTTCTTCACCAGCAGGATAAGCACAGGAATTCTAATACGAATCGGTAACCTGATCAGGGCATATTCGTATTTTTCAAAAGGTGGCAAGCAAAAGCAAGAACATTGCTATATGTGGTAGGGGGTGGCACAGAGAGCATAGTTTAAAACATCACAAACCTACTCATGTATATCAACTGTGAAATTTATTATCTGTGTGAATTTCATTCAATTATTTAACTTCTTTGAGTCTCAAGACCTTCTATGCACAAAGAAACCTAGTGTGTAAGGTTGCAATGAAGTTAAAAAGAGAGTGTTTGTGAAAAGTGAAAATTTCTATTAACTATGTAAAGTACATGAATTGTGAAGCCTCTATAACGTTTACCATTTATTTACATTTAAATATTAGTAGTATTTGTAGCAGAGGAGTATTAGTAGTAAGAGTTGTAGTGATAAGCACTATCAAATTAGTTTTTAATAATGACTTTTTATACAAAATAAAGAATCAGAGTAGATGGATTAATGGGTGATAAGGTGGTGGTTGTGGTAAATTTTCCTGGAATTAGGAAATTTGAGACTCAGGGGCTGGGCTCTGTCACTCAGTGCTGGAGTACTTGCCTAGCATGCACAAGCACCTGGATTTAACCCCCAGTACTGTAAAACAAAACAAAACAAAAGAACAACAAAAACTACTTGATACTCCGGACCAAACTTGGCAAGCTGGCATTCATGGACCTAGGAGTATGGACAAAATGTGGCCCTATGCTTGTCTTGAGTTAATAATTGCTGAGGTCCATTTTCATCTAACTGTAGGATCCCAAACAACATGGTCCAAACATTCCCTAGTTTTTCTGATGAGCCAGTAGGGAGGGACAAAGAAGAGAGAAGAATGAGAGAAGCTCAAATTGGGGATGATCAGAGAGTTAGGTTTTCTTGTAAGTTCTCAGAAAGAAAATAAATCCTATGATACTCACAGAGATTCCAGAGAAAATCAGTTGGCAAGCAAGCTGCCACCTACCAGTCCAATGTAACCTCCGCCTTTTGTTCATTCCCAGTCCTTAGTCAGCCACTCTGTTATCTTGTAGAAGTGACTAGGATGATGGAACCAGGCCTTTCACCAGCTTGTACCCATGTTGGTGCCATCTCTCCCATTCAGCTCTTTATGCTGAATGTTTACCTGCCTTACCTCTGTTGACTGGAGAAGGAAGTGAGCACTTCCAGTGGACAGTTCCAGGTCCAGGGACTCCTCTCAACTACCTTCTCTATAAGCCCTTTCCATCTTTCCCAGTCACACAGCAGCTCTGCTAATGGCTCTCAGCCTATGGCACCTAGCCAATCTCTTATGTTAGGAGAGTTCTTACTCCAATGGGAAGGAATTTGAATACATCTGGTGGCTACGGGTGCATCTTAGTTTTATATAGGTTATGCTCACTTTGATAATTTTGTTGAATGACCTTTTAATGAGCATTTGCATCATGATTGTTATATCCCATTCCATAAGGGATTTTTTTTCTCTCAAGGAGCTCTGATTTTTCCTCCTGCCTGTAACACATTTACAGTGTTAATGAGGATATAGGCACATGGCAGTGGCTGTCACCATTTTATTTACTTCCAAATTTGGTTGGCATTTGTTGTCTCAGTATAGAAAATCTGAATTAAAATAGTAAATCTTTTGGTAGTGGCAAGAGATCAATGGTCACTGGAGCTAGTGCTCTTCTGAGAAATCTGTAATGTTCCCAAGATCTCTTTAGAGTTCAAGAGTCAGGATGTTCTCAGCCTCAATATCATGATATCTGTGCCAACCCAAAGTCCTATTTGTATATTTCTTTCTGTTAAAACAGTGATTGCCACTGGTTTTTGAAAAAGCCTTTTCTAGGCTTATTTTCAGAAAAATTCTTTTTAAAATTTCTCTTTCTATCATTTGATATTCTAATTGAACTTCAATGATAAGGATCTTGGGTGAGAAATGCTCAATTCTTTCCTAGTAAATTAAATAATCATATTGTAGCAGGACTTCTCTGTGAGGACATTTGGTTTTATTATTCTCATGATCACCTGGGATTCTCAATGTTCTAGTAAAAGAAGGTTTGGTAATTTCCATCGGGTTCAGGGAGGTTAGAGTGGGCTATGACTTAGCTCTCCCTAGCTTGAGTCTAAACATTTGACCCAAGAGTAATAAGTAGCCTTCCCATTAGCTTTTCCTGCTTAGTCATTTCCCTCAATTTAACTCTTTATAAGAATGAAGACCTTGATATTGAAGTGAATAAACAGTAAATGATACTTATTCTTTGGTTCTGTGTTGTAAGCATAAAGAATGTCTGAAAATTTTCAAGAAAGCCTGTTCCTTGTCATTGAGTAGTTTAATATTTCTTGGAGGAAATCATCAAATACACAGAAAAAATGAGCTTTGCTCTCCCAAGGAAAGTCAAGGAAAAGCATGTGGATGTAATACATCTGTTGCTGAGCAGTACTACCAATGGAAGTTACTTAAATGATTAGAGAAGGTAGGACCAGAGGGACTATGCACAGAAATACTGGAGAAGTTCAGATTTGATGTGACAGTCTGACCCAGTTCCTGTTTGGAGAACCTGAAAAATAATGGGCACAATATACACTATGCTTCTATCAGATGAAAACATGCCAGAGGCATGAAATCATTCTCTTGTGAGAGTATTTATGTGCATGCATGCACATGAGTACATGTGTATATGATGAATTTGCAAGCTATTTACTTCCTCTATTCTTAGAGGAAGAGAATATTGGCCTTCTATGTGAGCTAATAACAGTTTTATAAAATAAATTGTCTAGTGCAATGTAAAAAATGGATATCCTTCTCTCCACAAAGGATAAAACATACTTTGATTAGAAAACAAATAAATCCTTCATCTGTGTTACACAGATAGAGATAATAAATGGGAAGAATTTTTTCCTCTCCTGAGAAAACAAATAGTATTCTTAGACTGCCTGGCTGCCTGTCAAGAAAACATCTTAATAACTGATGTCCTGAAATATCTTAGAGGCAAAGCATGACAAAAATCCTGTATGAAACCAACATTGGGCTCTCATATACAGTAGGCCAGCATAGTGAAGACCTCTGATATAGACAGCCTTCTTATTACTGTCAATTACTATAAAATCATCCCAGAAAAAAACATCATACCAACTCCTGAATAGCTTTGGGACAAGAAAGAGAAGTGTGATTAAAAAACAGAAAAAAAAAAAAATCACTCACTCTGTACCAGAATATAGAACTATATATTGGAAAGCTATTTTTTGAGCAAGTGATTTTAAAAATAGGTCCTCTGTTTTAGTAAACAAAAGAGCATCTTTGATTTCATATATAGATGTATCAAATTTTTTTTAGGTAAATAATATAAAAACCTAGGGAAAGATTGTACATGGCTCAGAAGGATTGACGGTGTGTGTGACTAGATTATCGGATGGTCTATGTACTTGTGTAGACTGAGCAAAAGCTACCTGGATTGGAACATAAAAAAATCTCTGTGAAGGAGAGAGAGGTGTTGGGATCCTTTTCGTAAGGAGAAAATTCCTTCGAAGTCATGTTCACTTGGCTGTATAGGCTGACTCATTACCACAATTGTAGTATGCAGACACATCTTAGGTGTGCAGAGCCTGTTGTGGATAGGTGACATCTCCATGTGTGAATTAGTCAGCACAGTCACATATTCTGATATTTCCTGCCTAGCAGAATTCTAAAAAGCTGCATCGACATATTACAGCTTGAGTAAATGGACTTTGTTCACTTGAATTATTCTATACTAATAAACATAACAAGAGAAATGGATGTGCAAAACAATGAGAAAGCCCTAAATAAACAATGTGTGATTCTGTCATGTACCTGGAGAGAGATGCTCAGACGTATGTATCATGCCTACCGATAAGAGCCTAAGGTCCAAGGCAGGGGACCAAGAACATAGAAGGAAAAGCTATCCTTCACATATAAATCAGGTTTTAGAGCCAATCACACAGGGTTCAAATCCTGGTTTCTGTCACTCACACAGTCTTTCAAATCACTAAATCAAAGTTTTCTCATTTATAAAATAAGTCAATTCCTACCCTGAGGGATTTCTTTGAAAAATAAATACAGAAGCACATGTCCCATTAAGAGTAGTGTGATGGTCAGTGTGATATATCAACTTAGTGAGTCTATAGAACCCAGTTTTTCAATTAAACACTAACTTAGGTATTGCCGAAGGATATTTTGTAGACCCTTCAGCAGCTATAACCAGGTGACATTCAATAAAGCAGGTTATCCTCTATTATGTGGGTAGCCTGATCCACCCAGCTAAAAAGATTTAACCCTGACTGACACAAGTAGGAACCTCAAAATATGTTTTTTTTCTTCTTCTTACAATCTAAATAGAAGGTCTTGATTTCAAAACAAAATTCTGTATTTAAATCATACTGTGATGGTTAATAAAAGCATTTTTTTTCAGTTTACTTCCCTGGAATAAACTGAAGAAAAATAAAAGTATGCCTGAGATACTTCTAAAATATTTTCTGTATTAGTGAATTTGTATCGATTCATTGATTAAAAAAACAATAATTATTATATACTCAGACAGCCTAACCATGAGAGGATACAGCACAAGATGTGTTGATTTTCCTGGAGGAAAAGGAAGGGAGAAATTGAAGGGTAAGAATGTCATTATTGGCATCAACATGGAGCACCATTTATACGTGCCAGGCACGTCCTTAATAGTTGACTATCAGGTATGCACCCATTTAATCTTAGTAGTAAACCTAAGAAGGATGCACCACTGTCATTCCCACATTCCAGGTGAGAGAGTTGAGATGTAGAGTTTAAATTCCTTGCCTTGAATTGTGGAAAGGGTCATGATAGCCAAGATGGGAACAGGGCTCTACAGAGCCATGTGGTGACACAGTGGAAGCTCTACTTTGGATGTGTCTTTACTTGAAAGATGGAGGACAGGGAGGTCACTCAGGCAGACCAGTGTAGACACTTAGTGCATGGAGCATCCACAGTGGCTTCTGTTGTGGTCCAAGAACTAGAGCAGAGAGCAAAACAAGAGGAGAGCTAAGCTCATCCTGAAAACAGAGTTAGAGGAATAGTCAGTGTTAATGAGAGTGTCTTGGTTTTCTGGTCTCTAGATTCAAGCTAAGTTCCTGGAAAGTAGCAAATGACCAACACACCTGCTAAGAACTGAATTAAAAGGTCAGGAAACATTTTACCAACAGCTGGTCTAGACAGTATAATCAGAAGAGAAATAGGAAGTGGCTCTTCACCTCTGTCTGTGGCTGAGGCCACCATCATAAAGGCTGTCTGATGTGTGAAAACCACGCAAAGACCTTAAAGAATAGTTTTGCATTCTTTAAAGGGTTGTCTCAGAGAATGTTTCAGGAAACTATAGACAAGAGTATTTGATTATATTTGTGCCTTTCAATTTGTCACCTGAAATCCAACCCAGTCAGTCAGACATATGCATCCCAGTCAGGGGTGGTAGCCAGGTCACATTTGAAAGAGGTTGACGGCTTCAGTCCAATTCCTGTGATAATAAATGGTTCTAACTGGCAACCTCTGTAGAGAAAGCAGGAAGTAAGAATTCAGGGGGGAAGCATTCTTTAATGGTGGAAGTTCCCTTTAACTTCCCAGATGCACTGCTTTGGTAAATGGCATGCACTTTTCCCATACAAAGCTAATATTAAGATGGCTAAACTTAACGATTTAAGTGTAGTATGCCAATTAACCAAACTGCCCTCCTTCTATGAATGAAAGATGTTTGTTTTTCTATATCTGGCAATTTAATCAACTAGCGAATTTTCTTTAATGTGGAAACTTTGAAATTTAAGCAGTGAATACTTCTAAGACACTGAATTTTTCCCTAATACATTAGATTCTTGTTCTAAAGATTGTTGGCATGAGGACAGCATTATTATTTTTTCTTAAGTTCTTAGTCAAAGGAGTCAGTCGATACATGAGATCCTACTGAGCATCTACAGGTTATCATCTTTCTTTCTGAACACTTAATTTGTGTTCAGTGTTTCTCAGCTTTGGCATTAGTGATACTTTGGACAGGGTAATTCTTTGTTGTGGGGAATAGTCTTATATTTTTTGAATGTTTAACAGTATTTCTAGCCTGTTCTTGTTAATGCTGATATTATCCTTCTCCCACTTGTGACCATAAAAATAAAATAAAATAAAATGTTGTTTCTATGAATCCCTAAAAGGACAAAAATCATGCCCAATTGAGAAACATTGTTTAAATTTGTGAAATAGATGGTATTAGAGAATGTAGGATATCTGTGCCAAGCATTTCTCAGATATTAGTGGCTTGAGTCAATAGAAATCTGTGTTTTGCTTCTATCAGAGAACGTGAGGGCATTTTAATGGGAGGGGAGCTTATTCCATGTAGGACCCCTCTGTCTTCTATCTGCTGGAGCCACATTCCATTGGCCAGAATTCAATCACACAGTCCCAAATAAATGCAAGAAAAGCTGGAAGATAGTCTAACTGCATACCAAGGAAGAAAAGGGAAACGTTTAATGAATAATAGCAAGTTTCTGCCACAGTGTTTCTAACAAAATGAGCTCAAATCATGACCAACAGATTAATTTGATCACTTTGGAAGGGATTTTCACAAAATACCATTAGAATCATTTATTTCCAATCAAGGAAGTCAATATTCACATGCATGATCCTCCAACATGGAATACAAGTGTGAATTGGTAATCCCAAAGCTTCTTCATAGGTCATTAGTGTGACTTTGGTAGGACATTGGAGTTGCTTTTGGTCTAACACCCTCTTTGTGTCTGTCAAGACATAGATTTATCAGGGTTACATCAAAAGGGTGCTATTTCTGAATTCTGCTCTCTCTGGATTCACAGGAAGCTCAAAACCAACAAACAAACAGGAAATGGAGCAAAACAAAACCTTTATTAGTGTATTGTGTTGCTGTGACAAAATACTTGAGACAAACAACTTAAAAGAAGGAAATATCTATTCTGGTTCATGATTTCATCAAATCAGTCCATGGACATATTACCTTAGACCTGAGGCAGCACATGGCAGAGGAAAATTGCTGAGATCATGACAATCAGGAAGCAGAGAGGAAGGGTCTAGGGTCCCTCAAGGGCATGCCCCCCAAACCCAGCTTCCTCCAACTAGGTCCCATTTCCTGAAGGCTCCATCACCTCCTAATAGCACCATCAGCTGGGGACCCAGTTCTCAACGCAAGAGTCTTTTGGGGATATTTATGATTCAAACTATCATAGGCTATCATTTAGTGATGTCCAGAAGCAAAGCCATTCAGAAAGAGCATTGGGAAGGAGGTAGATGCACCTTAATTCAATGTCTAGCTTTATAAGTTCCTCACTATGAGACTTTCAGGAATCTTCTTGAATTAGAAGTAGCTTCAGTTGCCTTATTTGCAAAGAGAATGCTATGTCTTCAAGGTTGTAGCTAAGACTAGTTAAACTAATGTATTTAAAGCACCTAGCAAATATTGTGCCTGGCACTTGGGTATTTACTACTTTGGAATCACAGATTGTACTGTCTGTTGTGTGACTGAGTTTCAAAGAAAAATCCAAAGGATGATATAAAGGAGTGAAAAGAGATCCCAGAAGTCAGAAACCAAAACAAAGGAAAAGAATTGACACATATATAGAGAGTTTAGTGCTATTTTAGTAGAGTGTTAAAGAATATCAGGCATAATTTCAAGCAGGACTCATTTTTTAAAAAAATTTTTTTAGTTGTTGATGATCTTTATTTTTTTCATTTATTATTTATATGTGGTGCTCAAACCCAGTGCCTCATGCATGTTAGGCAAGCGCTCTACCACTGATCTATAGCCCCAGCCCCAGGACTCATTTTTAAAGCAAGAGAAAAAATGATTTCGTTATCTCCATCAAGTTTGCCTTTGGACTGTTCACTGTTGGTGCTAGCTTCTTTTCCTCTGTGTTCTAATACTATCCTCCCTAGAAGACATGCAGTGAGATATGCTGAAATTGGTTTGACCTAGACAATCTTAATAAGCACATTTTCACTACAGAATTTGGTAGCCTGAAACCATAATTTTTAGTACTGTTCAAATCTTCTCATAACGACAGTAATAGTGATACCATTTATTAGGTATCTGTAATAATATTTATTATGTATCTGTTCTAGTTCTTATTGCTGCCTTCATGAGATACATTTGTCTTCCTGTTTACAGGTGAGAAATCTGAGACCTGAGAGATTAAGTGATTGACCTGCAGCTAAGGTCCTTCAAATCAAATCCAGGATTTCTGCTTCCCAAGTCTGCCCTCATCTTCCTGCTACAGAAGTTGCTCAAGTCTGCCCCTGTGCTAGTACTTCATCCTCTTTTTACTTCCAACATTCTTCAGTTCATGATCTTGTTGTCAGATGACATGCCCTGGAGAACCCTCACAGATGAAGACAAGGTAGCAGATGAATAAAGGTGGCAATTTCCTGGGTGGTTTAATTGCACATCAGCCCCAAAGTGTGATTCTAGAATGCTCCCAGAAATATAAACCAAGAAGAGTGTCAGTCTTTTAAATAAGAAACACCAGGTGTTTTTCTGCAACTTAAATACAAGAAGGCTTAGAAGAGAGGGAGGGAAATTGTTTTATTTGAGTCTGACAGTGTTTTGAAACTTTCTCATTTCACCATTAATGGTGGCACATACTCACATGAGCCTTTAAGAGCCATCAGTGCACCATGGTGTACTATGATGCCTAAGAGATTTAATTCTCTCTAACAGCTTCCCATAATAAAACAGTTACTGAATCTCAAAGTCATTGGGAGCAATTCTAGTAGGTCTTGTTTATGCACCATCTTGATGCAAAGGCTTCTCCAGGACTAGTGGCTACAGATCAAGGCATGATCTACATTTAAAGCTGTGGCCCTAAGCACATGGAACACTGTACATCTATAGATTATCTCTCAATGGCTCATAGCTCATACAACTTCAAGACTCAAATTCCTCTTAAAAGGGCTTTGAGTAACTCAGATGGAGAAACATCCTGGTAGATTCCAAGTGATGTGTTTACAAATGGCACAGCAGGCATCTCCACACTTTTGTAGTCTTGCTCTTTTAGTTTAACAACATTCTGCCTTTTCATACAGAGCCCATGTGATTCTTGGTGATTACAAGGGCAATAGCATGTCTTGGGGAACCTGTGTGGTGTGGGCTAGGTGTTGATGACGAGCAGTTCCACAATGAGCCTATGACTTGCTCAAATTATCAGAACTTTCCCGTTCCCTGATAGGTGCTTTGTCTAGGTGGTACACGTCCCTTGGAGCTATAATGCCCTGTTGCCTAAACTCATTGGTCTTCTTCACCAGCTTCTTCCATCTCACTTGCACTTAATTCATGCTTTTATGTGGCTTCTAGCCCAGAACATGGATTCTTAGACTTGTGAGAACTTCCGATATCCCTAACATCCCAACTACCTCCATAGAGCATGAAGCAGAGTTCCAGAGAGCAGAAATAAATGCAGTAAAATGTTCTTTATCTCTTACCTTTTATATTTATTGGAGGTCTAACCAATATGTTGAAGAAATACATAAAATATTTCATTGCATAACATTAAACAAGAAATTAAATCTTAAAGTGATAAAAAACAAATCATACTACAGATTAGGATAAATATTAGTTCCAAAATTCTTTATGTTCTTCTAGAGTATTCACTACAGCAAATCTTCAACTAAGTCTTCAAAGATAGAGTCCCTTTACACCTTTACAATGACAGTTAGAATTTTTAAAACATATTTCTATTACATGAAATAAAGTAAAACTATGCAGTCCAACATTTTTCTATGTGGAATAGTATCTATTTTTGGAATATGGAGATTTTTCATCTATTCCCAGCTTTCTCCATGTAATGCTTTGTCACCCACCAGAAGACATGGATTTTCTAATTAATACATCATCTGTCTTTGGAAATGACTAATCTAAATGTTAGTCTTTTGTTGTTGTTCTTATTAGTTGTACATGACAGTAGAGTGTATTTTGACATAGTATATGGAGTACAACTTCCCATTCTTCTGGTTGTACATGATGTGGAGTTACACTCATCATGCATTCATAGATGAACATAGGAAAGCAATGTCTGATTCATTCTACTATCTTTTCTATTCCCATTCTCCCTCCCTTCCCTTCATTCCCCTTTGTCTAATGCAGAGTACTTCTATTCTTCCCAACCCCATCCCTTATTGTGAGTTTGCATCTGCATATCAGAGAGAACATTTGGCCTTTGGATTTGGGGGACTGACTCATTTCACTTAGCATGATAGTCTTCACATCATTTCAAGGAACCATCATCCCTTGAAGTGTCACCATGAATAATTTGAGATCATCTCAAAGTCTAATTTAAAAGAAAAATCTGAGTTAATTTTTAAAACTCTAGCTTTTCTTTCATTTTTCAACTATTAATTTACAAAAGAAACAATAAGTCTGCCATTTACTTCTGCAAATGGTTGGGAATTACTTTTGAAGGTAAGTAGGTCACATACGTTATCCACCCTAGTTTTCAATTATTACCACTATTTAAGTGATCATTGCTATTCTAATTCCACTAGAATTCTAACTATGATAGAAAAGAAGTATAATTCTTCAAGGGCACTGAGTTGCATTATTTGATTATATAAGAGAAAAGGAGATAATATACATATGTCCCTTTTCTGACATTTTTTTACTTCTCTCTGTGCATTAAGGATGCCATAGCAGTAGCACCAAGCAAACAGGACTGATGGCATTTAAATTAGGCACCTCTACAAAGTCACCTTAGACTGTGGAGTCATGGTTTTCTCATCAAACCAGCCAGCCCCAATTTTCTTTCTGTGTCATTTTTATTTCATTTCTAGATGAATAAATTCCTGTCGAAATGGTCAGTGTAGTACTTGAGGTGTAAGTACTTGGTGTTTCATAGAGATGGCTGGGGTGATCTGAAGTTTTTAACATTCTGATTGTCAAGGACAACACAGAAGGCTGTATTATTTTCTGATTCCTCTAATTTTCTAGCTTGAAATTTCACTTGTTAAGATATCCCCTTAGATTGTTATCTGCTAAGGGGACTAAGCATAGAGTCCTGGAAAGCATAAAGGCTTCGGGATATTGGAACTCTCTGTCCACTGAGAAGTGGGTGGGATCAGAAATATTATTAGAGCACACTTCCTGGTCCTGCTATTGTTTTTTGTCCTCCTTTTCCCCTGTCCAGTGTCAGAGTAAGAGGAGTAGCTAAATCCGATGATGGAACCAGAACCAAATCTGCTCCTGCTGCTTCAGGAAAGAATGGCCTTTACATGTTTGGGATTCTAAGCCCCCAAAACAAGACATGAAGAAGGAAACTGGAACCAAAGGTGTCATGCTGAGATGACGCCTCCCATGACAGTTAGGCACTACCTTAGAGTAACTGTTGCTAATGGAGTTAAATAAATAGAACTCCTAATCTTGTGATTGAGTTATGCACAATTTGATTTCAGCTGCATTTCTGGCAGTTGTTAGGTTTCACTCTGGAACAGAAGCTCATCGGGGAAGCTGTGAATTCAGAAAGAGTCCAAAGCTTCTGAATTCTCTAGACACATGGTGGGTATCCAACAAAACACTGGCTTCCAAGACAGATGCCAACCACTCTGAGGGCCTTCTGCCCTACTAAACATATGTGTTCACACTCAGGGGTATAGTTTGGAGAGATACAGGATGGGGAGGTCTGAAACTACTGCAGGCTCAGCCAAGGACAGGAGAGGATGCAGGGAGTTGGGAGGACTGCATGGTTGTTTGGAAAGTGGAAGAACAAGGCACTTGGACTTCCCATCTTTTCCACTAATTGGCAGAATGCGGAAGGAAACATGGATAGTGAACCCTTCTGTCTTGTTATATACGACTTTCTAGTTTAGTAGCACCACAGAAAATCCTACTTTCCCACTGAAGTTTAGGAATCTTTATTTCTTCCCTTCCCTGATCAGTGTGGCATGAGCACTGGGGTTTTGTAGGCTACAACTATACTACTTTCGTATGGCTGCTGGGATTTTCTCCAGGCAGAGTTAATTAATGTTAGTTAACAGTATTAGTGTATCCACATCCATAAAAAATTTCCCTATTGCAAACTCATCTAAAATTTTGTGTCAGCTCAGACTCTCCTATTTTCCCTGAATGTCATTCAAAGGGAAAACCACCAAAGAGCTAATTAACTTCCATAGAAATGATTTTCAAATCCAAAATTCAATGCCCAAATCCCCGTAAGCAACATCAATAGGGAAGCCCCCTGAAGGTGATAGCTATATCCTCATGAGCAAACTACCATATCAGAATATTATAAGGTTATTATAAGTGTCTAGATTTCTACACAGTAACACAAATTAGGAAAATACCTGTCTTCCACAAAAGCATCAGGATTAAAGACATTGCGAACTTGCTTTTGATAATTTGAAGTTAAATTTTTGAAACCTTGAATAAACTTTATTTTATCCATCTTTAACGTGTTACATACTAGAACCCAGAGATATTAAAATTGTGGATTCAGAAAATATAAGACTTTCAGTCTTCAATTCCCAGACTACTCATAAAAAGTGTTCCAAGCCTTTTCAGATATTTTATACTTTAGTATAAGCTTTAAAATATAAAGCTAATACATTAAAATAAAACATTTATTTTTTCAAGTGGGGAAAGAAGTACTAAAAATACATTCCCCTTAGAAGATCATGACCTCTTTTTCTCTTTTGTAATGACCTCTGCCTCTGGCAAAGACGCAGGCTCTTAGAAGAACAGAAGAATATGCTGATGTTGCACCAAGAAGTCAAAGACCTCTATTTATTTTGAAGTCATTTCAGCACCTGGTATGCACTGCGCTGGAGTCTGTAGCATTTTTCTTTTTCACTTCTATTTTATAATAAAATCTCATGTGTATCTTTTTTACTTGCTTTTGGGAGTAGAGATTACACTTTCAGGTAATGGGGGAAAAAATCTCACTTCTTCTGGGTGCAATTTCCTTCCAATATTTCTTTTCTTATTTCTCCCCCTTGAGAGGTCTCTCTATGATCTTATACCCTAATAGATTACTCAGAACTGCACAGACATGGCCACAGATTTATTTAAGCTATCACATTCCTTTTCCCTTCTATCATTCAACTGAAAAATCTAAAGTTCCCCTCTTTTTAGCTTTAATTGGTTGCTTAAGATTGCTTTTCCTAGTAATCACTGAGAGGCCCTTCAGGGAGAGAGGCAGTCTTGGGCAGAGCTTTGGCCCACCATCTGGGAATTCAAGGGGAGAAGGGAGGGTAGGTAAGAATCTCATCAGCTAAGGCAGCAAACTTCGTTCTCTTGCACAGGTATATGTGGCAGGGGCAGAGCTTTCTCATTGGATATTCCTTTACTGCCATTTGTGTTGGTCTTAAGTTTTGTCTAAGAAAACTGCTCTTTAATGAACTCGGTATGCTTACGTTATATTCCACACTTACACACAGGCCTTAACAATGAATCCTTCTGAGAAGGATGTTAATATAAAGCAGTAGATGTCAATCAGGGCAGTTTTGTCACACACCTGCAGACACGATTGCCTGTCATATTGGGCTGCTATGGGGTCTAGTGCATCTAGTGGCCAGGGATATTAGCGTACATCCATCCTGCAATGCAAAGGACAGCCCCCCAACACAGAATGATCTAGTCCTCGTGCTTGGAGAGATCCTGATACAGAAGTATGACTCCCATCTCTCAGAAATACAATAAGACCTGGTGGAGAGGCACGTAGAGCTTTTGATAAGTTGTGGATTTGGAGCCAGTGGCAAAATCAAAGCTAGTGGTTCATCACTACAGACTCACTAGCATATACTAGCATCGCTAGAGCAAATAACTACCTGTTTCTAAATGTTCTTTCTCATACACAGAGACAGCTGTCCATAAACATGATATAGTATGCCTCATCACAGAACCTCCTCGGAAAAGCTCTCTATATAAGAGCAAGTTCCTTTACTCCCAATGGGAAACATGTACATGGAAAAAAGGCTCTTTGAAAATTGCCTTCCCATCCCTTTCTAAACCTTCCTGAGGCTACAGCATGGAGCTTAGGAGCCGCTCCATCTGTCTCTATGAAATAAGCTCTCCCAATGCATGAAAGGCTCTGGTGAGCATTGCTTCACAGAATCTGAGCATCCTGAGTTCTCAACTGGTTTGACATAAAATAGGGGTACAGTTTGCAGAATCCACCTTCTCCTAGCACTTTCTTGTCTCTGACTAATTCTAGAAATCCTAAAGTAGCTGAGTAACAGCTTTCTTAATGGGATTGTGAGACTCTTCTGAATTTCATTCTGTTCTAATCCTTTATTTATTATCATTATTTATTATCTAATCCTTTATTTATTATCATTATTTTTATACAATGAGAAGACCCTACAAGATGGAAAATTTGCTTTTTACTTCCATTACTTGATTTTTTAAGTTTTAACTTCAGATAAAATTATTTTTAAGCTTTCCTTAGAGAAAAATTGTCCTGTGATGTTGGCAGGGCAGTCCAGCTCCTCCTCTTCTGTATTAGACCTGACAATACAGAAAGGGGCAGAGAATGCTGTCCCTCATGCAAGGACTTTAAAGGTGCTTATCCAGGAAAATGATAAATGAGAGTTTTTAGACTGAATGACCTCTTTTATGGGGAGGATATTCCTTAGGAAGCTAAAGAACACAGGTGCTAATTCTAGGCATGCCTAACATTCATGGCTTTGAGAAGGTCACTTGTTTCCATCTCTGAAACTGGAATAATAAAATCTGATACCAATTATCTTGGTTTTTTAAAAGTAGAACCTGAGGCCAAGATTTCTGTATAAGAATTTCATTTAGGGTTGTGATGTGAAGGAGCAGAAGCAGAGGACAGGAGAGTAAAATAGAGAAGGAAGGAAAGTCTCCAAAATGAGACACTGAGTTGGACACCACCATGAGAAACTGGCACTTGATTCTGCAGGGACCTTCTAAGAGCCTTACAAATGGTGTCTCAGAACTGCCCTCCAGGATGCTAAAGAGGGAAACTGGACTCATCAGTCTCCCCTTTATCAGTTAAGAATGAGATTTGTGTGTGCTATCACTGCTCCACTCTGGGGTTGCCTGGTGAGAGTACATGGGTTGCCACCAGAACCTCAGGCAAGAAGTGACAGGCCTGTGGCACAGATCAAGCTGAAGAGCTGTCCGGTTGTCCATCCTGTCTCCTAAAAACAGATTAGATTTCTTTCTGTTTCCTATACACTTTCTTTGGGCCGTTACTTTTGTGAATTTGCTCATGAAGTTTCTGCTTTCTCTTGTGACTAAAGTATTACAAATCTATTCTTCTAGTCCAATTTAAATATATCCCATGAAGCTCCTCCCTAAGGCAGTAAAAATCCTAATGCTGACATCCTATTATTTCTCTGAGCATTGACTGAAAACTGCTTGTAAGACATTTAGCACAATCTCAGGCACAAAAGTAGAAATCGATCAATCAGAGTTAATATTTTTTAAAAAATTGTTTATCTTATTGATTACTTTGTCTACCAGATTATTAAACACAATCAGGGCAGACACTGTGCCTTAATCATTTATAAATGGTTTACATAGTACCTGGCAACCACCATGTTAGCATGTTGAATTATGTCACCCACAAAAAGATATGCTGACATTCTAACTCCCCATACTTGAGAACATGAACTAAGAGGAAGATAAGGTTTTCATATAATAAAATTAAAATGAGGTCATTAAAGTGGACCCTAATCTCATATGATGGGATCCTTATAAAAAGGAGAAATTTTGACAGAGACAGATGCATACAGAGGAAAGACCATTTCAATTTATGGTGTCATGGAATGCCTAAAGTCACCAGAAGCTAGAAGAGGGACCTAGAACAGAGTATTCTTCTTACCCTTCAGGAGGAACCAATACTGCCAATGTCTTGACTTCAGACTTCCAGCCTTTAGAACTTCAACATAATAAATTTCTGTTATTTTAAGCCTCCCAGTTTGTGGTACTTTGTTATGGTAGCCTTAGGAAACTCATATTTAGATTCATTTGAATAAAGAGGTAAGTGGGAGGAAGTATGAATGTAATTCTGTCTTTAGAGTGGTACATCCTACACATCTTTCTAGAATCAGAAAAATGCCCCCAAGTTCATTGGTCATCCTTGGCATTTTGATGTGGGTAGATCTCTTCTATCTGTAAGGATATAGTTTCTTCTTTCACCTGATAGAAACTCTGTTTTGTTGCTTTATGTAAATGGATAGATAACTCCCTTTTTAAGTTTGTGGTCCATGTACATATGTAAGTCTTCATCTTGACCTGGAAACATGGCATCCATGGTGCTCAGCTTCATCTAAAGTACTTACCACGTGCTCTGAGTGTTAGTAAATGCCCTGATCTGCTTCTCTGGTAGTTCTCATATCTGGGTCTGAGGATCTGGGCTTCCACACATGCTATTTCTAGTACCATCATAATAAAGAAATGAGAGTGGATTGATTCTAACAATGATCCTCAATCAGTACTTGTGATACTAGGACAAATGACTACTGATATTCGTATGTACTTACACAGAAGGTGCCTAGGTAGGCACTCTAATTTGAGGCAGGAGCTGACCACAGAGGTGGCTGGACAGCACGCAGACATCCACTTTTTTGATACCCAAACCATTCCACTCACAAAAGGACTTTCACTAACACACAACTCAAATAAATCTGGCTCATTGTTGTTTCGCAAACAGATAAGTATCTTCATTACTACCTATTATCCCAACATGACTTACTAAGAACAACTAGCAGAAACCACTTGTTTCAGTATTAATTCATTTTTTGTCTCAGAGTGCATTCATGAGAAATTTACAATGGCAACATATTTACACATTTAGGTCCTGTGTAATGGTTGGTGCAAAACTAAACAATTAGTACCACTTTATTCCAATATGAAACAGAAAACAGCTATTTTCTCTTTAATATACCTTCTAAATTAGTAAATGTGATGGATCAGGAGGGAATTACAGACACCAAAGGGTAAAAATAATTTAATGAATATGGATGTGTTAGGAGATTTTAATTAAATGTGGTTTCATATTATAATTTGTTCTTATATTTTATTAACATGCTTCCACATGTAACTCTATCAAAATATGCATGCCAACTGTTTTTAATCATTTGAAGCTGTAACTGCAGTCAAATGTTAAAATTAAAAGCAATGCCAACATTTCTTTTATGGATTGTTATAGCTTCTGTAAGTTATTTTAAAAATCTGCAACTCATACTATATTATTCTCTAAAATGAGCTACTCCTTCAGCTTATCCCAGAGATCTTCATACATCCGTTTGGTGGAACAGGGCATTTTTCTTTTATGAATAAGTATAAGAACCTCAAATTCTAACAGAATGAAGAAACAACATATAAATGTTTTGAGGAAAAAAAAAGGAGTCTATTATGTAACTAATTATATGTACTTCCATTTTTATGTGATAGTAATTGACTTTTCTTCCAAGATGAGCAAAGTGAGTGATCATCATTTTCTTGTATTCAGGACCAGCTGATGTACTGGATGGAACAGAGCAAACTGAGGAGTGAAATGTTATTCATGGGTTTTGATTTTTTATTCCACAACAAATAAACACAAGTAACGGTTGGTAGCTGGTTCCTAGGGAAGGAGTCCACACATTTGAAGTCACACTGATAGGAGAATGTTGCTCTGCTTGGCAACACAAATCCAAGCCACTCTTGGCTGAACATCACTGATGAATAAATGACATCTCCTTGGTAAGAATAACACCAGGTTGATGTCATCCAGTAATGCCTTCCAGCTCTACCAGTGGCTTAAATATCAGAAATCCTTCTGTACTAGTAACCAAGCAGCTATTGCCTTAAGACTCTGGGAACTCCCCAGATGCCTCTTGGGGGCCACCTAGCATGTAGCTGTGGGGTAGCATTCTTTTTAGTTGACATGAAATTTCCCACTTGTTAAATATTTTGAATCTCACTCCTGGAGCCATGATATCAGCCTGATGATTTGCTCATTGGAACTCAACTTTTCTCAAAAGATAGTCAATTGTGTGGTTAAAAAGCAATAATAACTTTTGGGGAAGACCTGGCTCTTTTCACAGGCATATTTCTTTTGGTACATTTATTCTTTCAAAGTGGGGATATTTACACACTAGATGTCTTTTATTGAAATGTATGTGTTGGTTCATAAGGTAAGAAAATCAATTGGATACAGTTTTTTTTTTTCATTATTGAAAGAAGCCTTAAGTCATATTTGAGAAGCGTTTGTTGCTCTTTTCCATTTACATTATGAACAAAACAAAAGATTTTAGTCACAACCAGTTTAACAATCTTCTTCCTCTCCTTCTCCTTCCCCCTTCCCCTTCTCTTTCTTCCTTTGTTTTTTTTTTTGTTTTGTTTTTTTTTTGGTACTGGAAATTGAACTCAGGGGTGCTCTACCACTGAGCTATACCTCCAACCCCTTTTATTATTTTAAGACAGGGTCTCTCTATGTTGCTAAGGTCATCCTCAAACTTGTGATCCTCCTGCCCCAGCCTCCCGAGTTGCTGGGATTAAGGATGTGTGCTACCATGCTTGGCTGATGTCAATAATTTCTTACATACTATTTAGGCAAAGCTGGAAATCAATGATGAAATGTAATCAAGGGCAAACTTTATTTCACCTCCTTTGGAGAGGAACATGTGTATTAACTATTTGTCATTTCCATTTTCTTTTTTTCACAAAAGCTAACTGCAGGCATAAACTTTTCCCCATTATGAAGGGCACTGGTTAAAGCTAGGTTGTAAATTTGCATATTTGAAACCCAAAGAAGAGATCCTTAAATGGTTCAAGTGCTAAACACGTGCAAAGAGCCATAAACAAATTAGGTTGAAGCAGCTCGCACAGTAGGTGGGCTCATTTGCTCCTCTACTGTACGGTTACACCGGGACTCTTAATTACATGCTATAAATATTATGTTCTAAAATTTTTAAGTTTACAGTGATTTGCCTCTTTATATCTCATATATTGTTCTATATCAAAGTTTATAGCCTAGAGTTAAATTTCCAGTGATGGTTTTCCTTGCTGTTTTATTAATCTGCATTTCTCTAGGAATACAGGGGCAATTACCACTATTACCCAAGAAGATGCGGATGATTTTGAGGAGGAGGAGGTTGGTAAACACTTCACATAAATAAATGGATGGGTGTGAACATCCAATTCCTCATCAGGGAACAAATGCTTTATAATCTTTTACAAAAGTCATTTGGCATCAGTTATGTTAAAACAAAGCAGTAAGGAACAGGGCTCCTGTCTGCCGGGCATCAGTATTAGCTTTACTTTTGGATATTCCTCATTCAAGTGAACAGGCAAAAGATAAATGCAGAGGCCACAGAAGGCCTCGTTTCCTCTAGGTTTTTAGCTCATTTTGGCCCATGGCAGTGTACCCTGGAAATATTTCAGAATGATCGCTGGTGACTGTTCAGTGGTAGGACTAACCTCACTTCTTCACCTGGGTTAGGCAGTCAGCATCCACTTTTGCTTTTCCAGAGTCTTCTCCTTATCCACTGGTGCTATGCAATTCCTTTTGATGTATGGCTACCAGGGGTGCCAAGGTAGAAGCATGAAATGTTTTGTTCCAGTTTCTTTATCACTCTTCAAGGAGTATACCCTACTTCATCCACATAGGCAGTAACTAGAAAATCCCACTTGAGTATCTATATATCTCTACAATCAGAGCCAGTGCTTCCAAACCTCTTAGACACAATAACTCATCTAGAAAATGATAAAAATGTGAACAGCACACAGAGGCAAAAGATGAGGGTGTCAGGGGCTTCAATATCTGCACATTTGTGACATAGTCAGCGGGACGTACATGCACCTGGTCAGGGGTTCTGTGATAAACTAAGATGCTTTGGACCACATTCATTCAGCTTGAAACAATAGCAAAGAAATCATTCATCTATGCACTCAGTCTAACTTTTATTGTTAGGCTACACCTGCCTCTACCCCTATGCTAGAGTAAATATGCTAAGAGATAAAAATGTAAGATTTTCTGCTACTCAGTGGATTTATGCATTTCTGAATATAAGCCCTACCAGCAGGACATTCATTTTTCTCCTTTCCATTCCCCTCCAATTCTTCTTCTGTGGTGAATTATCCCATCTTTAAATCCACTGGTTTCTTGGTTTAACAAAATAAAGCATTTTTTGTCCCCTTGGTTTAATATACCAGCAGCCTGTCTCTCTTTTGCTAAGTTTATTAATATAATTTTAAAATATTACCCAACAATTCAAACTATTGGGAAAACAGAATCTTATAAGTTCTAGATACAGGTTTATTATGAAAGTATATCACAACTGGAAAAGAAATTAAGACCACTAGATACTTACTGAATGTCAATGTAGAGAATCATGTGCTATGACCGCCTTGTTATTCAAAGCTGGAGCCCCTGATCAGGGGTGACTTTGTGGATGTGAGACCTGTACAGTCATACAGAGCTCACACATTGAAGAATTTTGAGCTTCAGTTCATGCTTTTCTGTTGCTTCCTTGAGTTTCTCAATAATTTTTGAATAAAAGGTACATGTTTTTACTTTGCACCTAGCCTGTACAATGCCCTTGAGGTAATGCTCTGGAATTAGTTCATTCTTTTTCTTAATTGCTCAATAGGCTACTAAACCCCATAACTGCTTTGACAATAGAGAGTCTTGAACTATTGAGGGATTGAGGAATTTGGAATATTGCATGGATAAGGGGGGCCTACCACACTGAGAGGCCACTGTCCCTGCCTCTTCTAGCCATCAGCCAGTACAGTCAGTCAATTCAGGTGTTAATGACAGCAGCAAAACTGCTTACTGTGGAATGCTTTTCTGTTAGTTCTGGCAGGGTCTAGGGAGACTCGCCTTATAGGTGTTTTTTCCCTGCCAATCTCTTCCAAATCAGAACAGAAAGAAAGAAAAAAAGAAAAAAAATTCCCAGAAAAGGCCAGCTTTCCTGCCTCCCTGCTCTGTGGTCAGCCCTGTCTAACTGTGTGTTATTTCACTCCCAATAGGCTCCAAGTTTACTCTTGTTACCATGGTGATCAGTTGCTCTCTGCTAAGTGATTTTTTACCTTTCTCTTTCTTCAGCAGGAAATTTGCATTTTATAATTCTCCCCGAAGTGGTTCTTCTCAGTATCCTACCTTTTTAGAGTTAAAGGAGCTAAGCCTTCTTTTAATTGTGTCACACTTAATTTGTATATGATTTTCTTTTCCTTTCTTCATCATGTAGCTTCATAAGAAACTACCTCAAACCTTATCTGACTGTGTAGTCAAATATTTAGATTGCATAAGGTGAATATTAACATAGTTCTTATCAACAAAAGACTACTCATATAGCCTGAATGTAATTTGCATTGGTATAAATTTAATAAAGGCATTTATAGGCAATAGTGACCAAGAGAGGACATTCTTCTTTCATTTTTATGGGGTTGAAATTTGAGCCTACAAAGCTATGTAACATTCTAATTAAAACAAAAGATAGAGATAGAAAACACATTTATTTTCTAGTGTGGAACAGGTGGATGGCATTGTATAAATGGTGATAAAGAGCAGGCTATTTTTAATCTTTTGACTAAGAGTCTGAGGCTTAGGAGAAATCATCAGAGATGGCTGAAATAAACAAATGTGGACTTTTTCAGTAAAATTCCTTTGCGTGGAGTGGCTACTCTTGCTTTCACCAAGAATCATAGGACTGACTTATTAGGTAAACACCAGTCAGCATTCATAATTTCCTATGCCTTTTAATTGAATGATTACTATGTCTAAGTCACTGTTCTGGGACTCTGCTAAAACAGGCCAGATCCAGTTCCTACCATCAGACACTTTTTCTACAAAGCATACAAGATAATACAAGAAGAAAGTACAGAGGTCCGCTGCCCACATAAGAGAACAATAAGATGACCTAAATTAACCTAAGGAAGATATCATCTCTGATTGCACTAAAATCATGTTGGGAAATGCGAAATAAAACAACAAATTGTAAATAGCAATAACCATGGAAGGATCCAGTTCTCATTCTCACCCTATTTCAAGTAGATCAAAGCCCCTGTAGATGAGCTTGAGGTCTCAGTACTTTTCCAGGTCTCCCCAGTTATTCTCAAACCAATCTGGGCTCACCTATAGAGAAGGGGTGTCAAACTTCATCTAACATCAGAATCTCATTTGCAACCCCCCTGGAGATGCTCATCAGGAGATTTGGGGCGGAATCCTAGAATTCCCATCATTAGTAAGTTCCCAAGTATTGCTGAGGTTATTAGTAAAATAATCATATTTGGGGATGTCTGATTTATGAACATCCCCAAAGCTTCCTAAGCATCTGGCATTTTTTACCCAGGACCAGCCATTGACAACTCATTGTAGGACTCTAGATAGAGGGATAACAGTATCTGATTCTCATTTTGGATAGTTAATAATGCAGATGGTCAGACTGGAGGCTGTTTCAAATAGTCCTGCTGACACAATGAATGGAATAGGAAAGACAGAATGAATCAGACATAACTTTCCTATGTTCATACGTGAATGCACAACCAGTGAAAATCCACATCATGCACAACCACAGAATGGGATCCTAATTAGAATAAGTTATATTCCATGTATATATAATATGTCAAAAATATGTTTTTAGATATGTCTATCTAAAAACAACAACTTTTTAAAAAACTGAAACAAAAAAGACTTAGGAAATAGAGAAGAAACTTTGCAACTGCTAGATAGAAACAGTCAACACATGCAAGTGCAAGCAGTGACCTCCTCAATAGGACTCCTAAAGCTCAGGAAAAAAAATATCAAGAAAATTAATAAGTGGGATCAATTAAGAGTGGAAAGAGAGAAACTACAGTATAGGAGAAAATCTTTACCAGCTACTCTTCCAACATTAGATTAAAATCCAGAACATACAAAGAACTCAAAAATCTCAGCAAAAATACAGATAACCCAATCACTAAGTAGGCAAATGAACTAAGTAGACATTTCTCAAAAAAAAAAAAATTCAAATGGGCAACAAATATATTTAAAAAGGCTCAAAATCTCCTGCAATCAGGGAAATGCAAATCAGAAACACATTGAGATTTCATCTCTCTTAAATCAGAATGGCAATCACCAATATACAAGTAACAATACAAGCTGACAAAGATACAAAAGAAAACGAACACTTACATACTTCTGGGGGGACTGTACATGAGTACAACCACTATAGAAATCAGTATGGAGGTCCCTGAAAAACTAGGAATGGAACTACCATATGATCCAGCTACACCACTCTTAGATACTTTTCCAAAAACAAATGTCATTGTCCTATAGTGATACATGCAAACCCATGTATATAAGAGCACAATTCATAATAATCATTATAAAACCAGCTTAGGTGTCTGTCATCAGATGCATGGATCAAGAAAATATGGAATATATACACAATGGAATTTTATACTTTATACTATCCATAAAGTAAAATTGTCATTTGCAGGAAAATAGATGGAATGGAAAACCATTGTGTTGAGTGATATAAGTCAGGCTCAGGGATTTGGGGGTTGTATATTCTCTCTCATATGTGGAAGCTAGAGAGAAAAAATATATATAAAAGAAAATTCACAAAAATAGAAGGGAGAACTATGAAGTTGCAGATGGGAAATGGGGGGAGGTAGGAGGGAAAAGGAAGGGGTGATGACAGAGAATAAAATTGACTGAATTATGTGCATGTAGAAATATATCACAATGAATCCCATCATTATATAAAATTATGACACACCAAATTAAAAAAAAATCCACAGAACTGTGAGAATCAGGGGTGGTGTGGGAAAGCAAGGGAGGAATCAAGTATGGCTCCTACAATTTGGGCTTGGAGAAGTGAGTACAGGGTGGATGTGGAACAAAGAAATCAGGTCAGTGATATACAAGCTCCTTGATCTTCACACATTATCTAATTGCCTTGAAATTTAGGTTCCTGGTCAGTAAAAGAATAATAGACACATATAAATCATAGAGTCACTATGAGCATTAGAGGAAACCATGGGTGATACACTTAACATAGAAACTAGTCAGTAGTTCTCTTACTGCCCAATTTCCCAATTTTGTGCCATTCTTTATCCCAGGTAAGGAAAAGCACATATCTCCAAGCATGTAAGTTTTTGGTTTTAATAATGGAACTCAGTAGTGATATTTTCCCCTCTTCAACCCCCAAATATATATGCTCTTAATTTTAAGAAAATGATACAGAAAATAAAGATGGTACCCCTATCATGCTGGAACATAGAGTAAAACCAAGTCTTTCTTTTCTATTTTGCCAACTTTTACAAAATAAAATAAAAATTTTAAAAGTAGTTTCTGGAAAATAGTTAAGGTGGCACTCAAGTCCAGTTCCTTGAAGTGACTCATTATTTTGTAAGAGTAGGTTATTGTTTTGTATGTATACTGGGACCTCTTTATGAAAGATGTTTGAATAAGACTGATGTCTGTGCTTCATGCCCTTCCTCTTATCCAAACTTTCTTGTGTGTACTTACGTTGTAGAGGAAATAATTTGACTTAGAATAAAATAAATCCAACCAATAATCAACAATGTTTTAGTAGAGTTTTACTCTACATGTGCCCTATCAAACCCACAATCTGAGCTGGTCATGGTGGCACATGTTTCTAATCCCAGCTACTGAGGAGACTGAAGCAGGAGGATCCTGTGTTCCTTCCGCTGTGTGGCAGTATCAGCCATTTAGTGAGACCCCATTTTAAAAAAATGCAATCTGTTGACCATGTTTCTGTTTTGTGCCGCCCCTCAAACATGCACACACTAAAATGTGACAAAAGTTAAAAATTGAGTCCAGTTTTCAGATCAGTTACTGCTGGGTAAGTATACTGTTGTACAATAGAAAGGGACATCTCAGCTTCCATGGGGCATGTCCTGGCTTGGCTGTGTCTGGAGAATTTCAGCCCCTGGCATTTGAGACTTCCTCTTCTAACACCCTTATTTTTTACATTACCAAACCAGGAAGCTTTCCAAAGAAAAGAAAATGATGTGAAATTAAAATGATTTTGGAAAATATGTTAAAATTTTCTTCTCTGAAATGTTTCATTTTGAATTATGAGATAATGTGACCCAGAAAATGTCTTTCTGTGTAGTCTAAGTGCATGGTAATCTCAGATACACCACTCATCTGAGTGCAGGGCAAGGTAGGCTTAAGGATGGGTGCCTGAAAAGAAGCAGAAATGTTATTTCCTAATTCATTGAGAATTACTTTTACAAAGGGGGCTTATGTGCTTTCAATCCCCAAAGCAGCAACCATTTGTATACTTTATTTATCCTTAGAAAAATATGCCACATTTCCTTGACTCTATATGAAATGCATGTGATAAATCAGACTGGAAAAACATTCTCCTTTACCACGAATAAAATATTAATAGGGCCCATGGTGTGTGTGTGTATGTGTATGTATGCATGTGCACGTGTGTGTGTGTTGGGGACTTATCTATGCCAGGGGTCTTATGATTTTCAGTGTCAGTTCATTTCTATTATTACAATTAAGACAATACAATGGGATAATAGTTCTATGCTTTGTCTTTTCATGGTGTGTGTTTATGTTTGTCATTCCAATCAAAGTGAGTGTGTGCCTTTTGACGAATTTATCTCTACCACTCACGAAAAGTGGACTTTAATCTGATCCTAGTTGTAAGCAAGAAACCATATCATGCAACACTTGATGGTGATAAATATACAATGTGCATCCCAATGAGTACTCTTACTTAGTATCTTTTCTCCCAAACGACTTATGGGTTCAAGGGCTGTGCCAAATTAACTGGACTCTGAAAGTTCCACTAATTTACTATGATAATATCTTTTTAAAGATGTGATCTCATAAAGAGCCATATCTTCAGAGAATAATTTTTGCTGGTGGTATCTAGCTGACAAAGCATAGGTAGTATGACTGGTGAAGGTTAATCGCTTATATAGTTGTGACCTGTAGGACCCAAGTGCAAACAGAAAGCAAAGCCCATGCCTGAATTTCCTCCTTGAAACACTAAACATTAAATAACTGATTTTAAATTTCAGCTGAGACACTCATTAGCTTTGTGGCCTTGGTCAAGTTATCTAACTTCTATGGCCTCAAAAGAACTCAACCATAAAACCAGGCCAATTATACTGATCTCATAGTAGGTATTACCTCTTTGGAGGATTCGATGAGAACATGTAAATAGTTCATTAGGTGCTAGATGGATATATCTATTTGGATATTAGTAAACATTAGTAGGAATTTCCTGAAACTTACTTGTGGGTCCTACCATTCTGTACAACATTCTTCTCAACCATGTCCTCGAGTGTACAAAGGACCTCCAAGATTTGCATAAATTAGATTTAAGCCAAATTCACCCAGCTTGCACATGTTTGTCTACTCTTTTCTGATAATATTCTTAGCCTATTTGCAAACAGGATGACATAGAAAGATTTAGGGCAATAGACAATTCAGGAAAATGCAAGGATCCTGAAAAGAAAGTGGGTGCTGTCAGTTGAATAGTTCATACTGTCAAACACCCCAAAGGTCACTTCAGGCTTCATTTTGCTTTGCAAAGACAAACCTGCCTGAAATGCTAAAGACTTGGCCGGGGTTTCCCTGCCTGCACTGATAGAAACAGAAGTGACTCAGAGCAGGCAGGAGAACAAGCAGCTTTTGAGGAATTTGGGCAAGAGTCCCTGTGGGCTCGGCATCATCTCAGAGCTTGGTTTCAAGCCAGGAGACTAGTATCTGATGGTTAGATATTGTTTTTAATTACAGAAGAAGCATCATATAGATTTTCTATCCATCTTAATAATGCATTTCAATATTTTGTAACTGAATCATTATTGCTTCTGCCACACTTGCCTTACGTTTGACCTATGGGAGGGTAAGGGAAAATGACCAGAGACACTGTTTAAATGAAAGTAACATCAAGGCAATAGGAGACAGAATCTGCTGTGCCTGGAGTATGATTTCTTCCCACGCCTCAAATTAGGATACCCCTCCTCTCAGAATAGCGGTGTAACACATCTCACCTGGGATAGCCAAACAATAGTAAAGAAGTATTAAAGTAAAAAGTACAAAAGCATCTGAATGCTCACTCCCAGGGATGACTCTGAGGAACATTTCTGATGACTGACCTTTCCGACATCTCTCTCTACACACACACACACACACACACACACACACACACACACACACACCCCAATACACACTCTGTAAAAATGAAATCACATTATATGTCCTTTTAAGCAACATGCCTCTTCCTTTATTTCTTCTTTTCTCCTTTTCTGCCCCCTGCATCCCTTTCTCTCTTCCATCCTACCTTCCTCTTTTCTATCTTGTAAAACATTTTCTATCTAGGAACAGGAAGTGGAGTTCATTGTAAGCCCCCATTTGTGGCTTATTATCATCATTAGTCCATGCAATGTCCTTCTGTGAGTGTGTATATGTATGCCATCTTACCCCTGTTCCCCTCTCCCATTACTCTCTTCCTACCCTGACCTAGTGGCCATTAATAGGTTTAATGCATATCCTTCGTTTGTATCCAGAAAATGCCTATAGTTGTTTGCAGGTACTTTGAACCTTACATAAATGTCATTTTACAGATATCCTGTTTCTTGTTTTCACTCAGTGCTACTCTTGTTCTTATCTGTGCACCTAGTCTATTGCTTCTAGCAGCTTCCTTTTGGGGCCAGGTTGCATCACCCACCTGTTGCTTGGTAATGCTGTTACTGACAATTCACTGCCCCAAATTATTTCCTTAGATGTTCACTTATGAATTTGTGAGAAAATTTCTTTGTTTCTATATTTTGTCTCTTTTTGCTATGATTACATGTGTGTGCAAACAAACTGTCAGTCTTTTTCCTTTTGATTTTTGGTTTTCATGTATTTTTAGTCTTCTTTATACCCTAAATCATAAGCATACTCATACCGTCTGTATTTTGGTACTTTGATGCTTTTACTTTTTAGCATTAAATTTTTTCACTCATGTGGAATGAACTTTGTGAGATTAGCAAAATAAAGTCTTTCGTTCACATTTTTTTCTAAACACTTTGGTTAGTTTGTCTTACACATCACCACATTTATCTTATACTAAATTCCTATGTATATTTGGATCCATTAAGATGAATTCTGAAATTACTTTCGCTAATTTACTACTTAGGCTAGCTTTCTTATTTTATTTATTTTGAATGCATAATACAATAGTCAAGTGGTTCAAAATTCAGGGAAGATATATTGGAAAATATTTTTCTACTGTTACCCTACTAATCAGCGCTCTGAGCCAACAATTAAGTCCCTGGCTTCTTTTTTTAAAAATAGCATATTACAGGGATTGTTATACATCTTAACTTCTTAAAGCTCAACAATAAATCATACTAGGTCAATATAAAAGAAGCATCTTCCATCATTCCATTGCAGGAATGAAACATAATACTGATAGATGTTCAAGTTCTTCAAACTTTTGCTGTGACAAAAATACTGAAATCAATAACCTTGTACAAACTTCTTTTTGCATGTGTGAGTATATAGCAGAATATTTCCTAGAAATGTGCTCATTGGGTCAAAAGGTAATTGCATGTGTGTTTCTGGCTGATATTGACAAGTTGCCCTCCATTACAGTTGTACTAATTTTTGTTTATACTAAGAGTGAAGAAAGGAGAGTGTCAACCCTCCACCCGCTAGACAAATGCAATATGAGGTATTTGGTAGAATTTATTCTCTCCCTCCTTTCAATGTCTTTTGGTTTTTGATAGTGTTCAGTCTTTACCTAAGCTATTTTTTGAAGCTCATTAGATAGCAATTTCCTTTTTCTCTTTCTTTTTATTTTCTTTTTTAGATTTTCAGTTCTAAGATATGTTTATGTAATGAAACATAACATAAACTTTATTTTTCTTTTAACATAAAAATGCATTCATTAAATTTTTTCACTCATGTGGAATGAACTTTGTGAGATTAGTAAAATAAAGTCTTTTGTTCACATTTTTTTCTAAACACTTTGGTTAGTTTGTCTTACACATCACCACAGTTATCTTATACTAAATTCCAGAAAATTTATTTATTTTTCTTTTAACATAAAAGTGCATTCATTCTGGTATCTATAGTCTTTTTTGTCTGCTTTTAACACAAGACTTATCAACAGAAAATAACCATTTTCCACATAGATTATTAGGTAGTTAATTGTATCCCAAACAACTGAGACATTATTTCTGATAATGCTCTAGGTGTTTGAAATTTTGTGAGTTTCAATTCTGAGATCATACAAGTTTAGATATATTTTAGTAAATTAAGGTGTAATGCAAGGCGCGGTGGCTCAAGCCTGTAATCCCAGCACTTTGGGAGGCTGAGACAGGAGAATCGCGAGTTCAAAGCCAGCCTCAGCAATGGCGAGGTGCTAAGCAACTCAGTGAGACCCTGTCTCTACATAAAACACAAAATAGGGCTGCGGATGTGGCTCAGTGGTGAAGTGCCCCTAAATTCAATCCCCAGTACCACAAAAAAAAAAAAAAAAAAAAAAAAAAAAAAAAAAAAAAACAAATAAATAAATAGAGTTATGTATTAAGGAGCTGCTCAAGCTCTCTGAAATTTTATCTTTGAGATTTTATCTCAAAGGATACTTGGTAGCTGTGAGATGCTTCATGTAGGAAACAAGAAACAGACAAGTTCTAAAATAAATCCCATTTTGGGTAAATCATAAAATTACTTAAGATTTTCAAGAATTATTATTGAAATTGAAACAAAAATAATGAAGGATTTTTTTAGATGAGTCATAACTAATTAGAAATGCCTTTCCTGTGACATCCAGTATTTCGGTGCATTTTAAAAAGTGTGCTTACATTTTAAAACAAGTCCTTTTTAATAAATTTCGGTAGTATTGTAACAGAAGTCCACTCTATGTTTTCAATATAACCCTTGCTGCTTTTCCACTGCAACTTATTTTTAAAATGGACATGTTTCTTTCTCTTCCTTTCTCCCTGCTCCTCCAAAATCTCTACCCTTCCCTAATCTCAGGAGAACTGGATTATCTTTCTTCCCCATCCTAGTCAGAATTATCTGTCCTTAAGTGCACACCCACCATAGGAATGAAGTAATCCATACTTTGGGAATGGTACCAGAAGATCTCAGAAATGACTGTCTTTCAAATTAGCAAATGAAGTACAACTCCAACAGAGAATGTGTGGCCTTTGAATCACGTGTTTAAAAGGCCGCTGTTCTAGCTGATGGACAGCCTCTGGGAAAAGATTCCCCTGCATTTCTCCTTTGCTAGCAAAGCGCTGAAACTTCTCTTTCCTTTTCCTCAAAACCATGTCCTTGATATTGAATTGGCATCCAGGACAAATACAAAGCTTTAGGTAAAGCATAATCGTTTTATATAGAGAAACTTATCTAATACTGTTATGAGAAGATATTTGTCTATTAAAAAGCTTAGGATGAACTTCAAGGATTTATTTTACTTATAAAAATTATCTACTTCCATTATCATATGGGCATGCTTCTCATAATGAAGGGGAATCTGTCTGAGAAAATCATCCATAGGTGATTTTATTGTTGCTTACACAAACCTAAAAAGCCACCTGATCTGTATAGATGTGTTGCCTATTGCTCTAAGGGCCGTGATCAACAGACCAACACAGATTTAAATCCAGCAGGAGAGAGAATGATGCAGTCAAAAGATGTAGTAAACACGAGATGTATGAGGCTGCCCGCAGCATAGCACAGCATCTGTTTTACAGGATTTTTAAAAAAATAAATTGGAATAGACTTTCAAATAACAATAGAAAGTATAGCACAATAAATACCTAAATCAGTAACACAGTGGCATATTATCAAGGATTATGTACAGTTCATAATGGCAGTACAGTGGGTTTATACCTGCATCACCATAAGCATAGGAGCACTGCATTGGGCTACGACTTACAATGGCCACAGAGTCTTTGGTGATAGCAATTCTTTGGCTGTTACTATCTTATAGGACCACATCATATATGCAGCCTGTTGTTGACTGAGAGGTGGTTATGCAGACCATAACTGTGCCTTGGTACCCAGGGCTATCAGATACTTGGCAACGTAAGTAAGTGCACTTAGCTGAAGTGATAACTCTGCGTACTGTTGTGAAAGAAATCGTCAGAATCGAAATGGAGTCACTAGTTAATGCTAGCAGCAACAACAACAACAAAGTAAAAATAAAGCCAGGAGGTTATGAAAGAAGGGTTCTCATGCATGACTGCCTGATAGTATCACAAAAGATTTTTAAAAACACAAGCTTACACGGAGGCGACCATAACCTTATGCAGAAAGTGCCTTTACAAGGACATCTGTCCAGCAATGTGGGTTCAAGAGATCTGATGTAATCCCATCCATTTTTGTCCTTAAAAAGATTTCCCCATGCTTCAACTTCCTTGCATGTACCCACAGTTTGCTATGATATACAGATTTCCATTTCAATGCTCTGCTATTCCCAAATACACATCATCAGTCTTTGGAGACTCTCTCTCTGATTGCTCTTCAAGCTGAAACCCTGGTAGCTGCCTCTGAGCCAAGATTAGAACATTTTCTTCTCCTCTTTGCGCTTTCTTGTATGTCTTTCCAGTTTATCTTATAACTCTTCATAGAAAGAAGATAATGACTTCTGTAGTTTTCTGTGGCTGCTCTGATATATCAGTACAGATTTGGTAACTTAAGATAAGAGAAATCTTCTCTCTTGGTTCTGGAGGCCAGAAGTTCAAAACCAAGGTCTTCACCTACAAGTCTGCATTCTCTCTACTGGCTCTAGGGGAGAATCTATCCTTCCATCTTCACCGAGGGTGAAGAAAGGTCCAGACCTTTCTTGGCTTGTGGCTCCATCACCCCAGCCTCTGCCTCCTTCTTCACGTGCCTTTCTTTCCCTTCTCTGTTTGTTTCTTAATGGGTACTCATCATTACATGTAAAGCCCATTTGAATAATGCAGGATGAAGCTCCTCTTAAGATGTTCAGCTTAATTACACCTGCAAAGACCCTATTCCCACATAATGTCACATTTACCAGCTCTGGGGATTAGGGTATGCACATGTCTTTGTGGGGCCACCTTCAACCCACTATGCTATTATATACCTCTATCTTATATGTTATCAACATAATCACATTTTGCCTGTTCTTAAACTTAATATAAGTGGAATCATACGGAGGTTGGATAGAAGAAATAAAATATAAAGGTACAGAAAGAAGACTTAAAGGAAGAACAAGAAAATATAATTAAACTTTAACGTCCCACATGTTTTTCCAGGCCTGTCTCTCTTCTGGGTCTGTCATTCCTAAATTCCTAGAAAATCTGTAAATCTTAAAGCTAACATAAATTTACTCACCTATGATAATTACATTGTATATTGTCACTTAGCCCACCAATAATTAGACTAAGCAAAGAGAGAGACAATATTCAAGAAACCTATAATTTAGAAGCATTTCCATCATTTTTTATCAATCAGGTAATGAAGACCATGAAGATCACATAAGATTCTGAAAATGACCAGACTACCAGAAACCAGAAACTGTCTTGTGATCCCCAGACTGACATCATCCCCACATGTCTGCTCATATACACTCTTCACCAAGTTTCCTTTTTTTTTTTGGTATCAAGGATTGAACCCAGGGGCACTTAACCACTGAGCCACATCCATAGCCCTTTTTTTATATCTTATTTAAAGTCAAGGTCTTGTTAATTTGCTCAGAGCCTTGCTAAGTTGCTGAGGCTGGCTTTGAACTTGCAATCCTCCTTCCTCAGCCTCCTGAGTTGCTGGGATTACAGGCATGCATCACCATGCCCAGCTCCAGGTTTTCTTGGAAAGAGGGACCAGAAATCCCCAAAGTACAACTCTCACCATGCCTTGATTAGACAGTTGAGCAGACCCGCATTCTCCCTTGAATGGGTATCTGCTTTCCTAAACAAATCTCTCTCTGTGCCTCTACTGGCCTGTGCTGATACGCTCTCACATATGTCAAGGCCCCCACTGTTCCTGAGTTCAGTTCTTCTCTTCTTTGTGGGAATTCCTTGGGACTTTTTCCAATGACATCTCTCTTATTGCCACAATATCTATATCCTTCTTGGTGTCTGATTTCTTCCACTATTTTGGATTTTTAAAAAGAAATTTGCACAGAAAAGTCTCTGGAACACCTCCACAGTTAGTCAAGTTTCCTGTAAGATTAGAAGGGCCCAAGCTGGACAAAGATGGCTCTGTTGTAAGGGGGTGCCCAAATCAGGCAGCTCCCTCAGAACACTTGCCAGCTCAGCCATCCTATATGGAGTTCCTACAGCAAATCCTACATTCAATCGAAGATCCAGGAAGTTTAATTGAGAGTCCTCAATTTTAAGAGACTCAGGGATAGGCGTTGAACCCACACCCACCAAGCCATCAGATAAGAATGTTTCTGAAGGCATCGATTGATGTGGAGCCGTGCTCTGAATAACAACATCCTCACCAATGTACAAGACTCTTTCACAGTGCTAGATTCAGGCCTTTTCATTTACCTGAGATTCATTGTAATGCATTTGTTTCCTCCTCTTTAATGAATGGATATTGCTGCCCTAAAATTTAAATTTGGTTTCAAATACATATTTATGATATCATTGTCTGTGCTCCAGCAGGTGATTTTAAGATGATCTATAAGTATAACCAGGCAAATTCACTGCCCAAATGAATCCTGCCAAGATATTTCCCATTAATCTTGGGAATACTGCAGGTGCATTTATTAATACAGAGGATTTGTATTAGAATGCCATGATCCTTTCTGACATATTAAGCCATTTTTAATTTGTTCTTATCATTATAAGCCTCTCCTTTTCAAAGATATTAGACAACTCTAGGGGTTAAGCAACATAGTGATTTGGGGGCTCAAGGGAAAGCAGGAAGAGTTATTAATCTTATGTAAATGCCTACCTAATTTTCAGAACATCCAGGCACCACTGAAAATGGTAAGATCCATGGGCTATCTGGAAGAGGGGAAGAAGAAGATAATTTCCTGTTTATTTAATTGATATTCTGTAACTTTTCTCTTGGCAGGTATAGCTCACTAATGGGATTTTCACAGTGCAATCATTATTAGAAATGTCACTGTGACATTTTATTAATCCAATCTACTTAGATTTGGAACACAAATCATGTATTTATTCTAACAACATAATTAATTGCTATTTTCTCAATATATTTATAGGTTCCCTTAATATTTTCATTTTTAGCCTATGGATACATTACACTTCTCTGTAGGCTCCGTCAGTTTCAGTGTGATACTACAGACAGATTATCTGGTAGAGCACCAGGAATTCTTGATAGTAATTTCATATACATTTTAGTAAATTATTCATTTGACTAGTGACTTAGAGTGCCAGATATTGAGCCCAAGGTTTTATGTCTCTCTGTTTTGGCATCCCTCATTGTGGTTCCTTGTTTTCCTAAAAGAAATCACTTCATAGACACTATTAATGGATCTTTATACAAATTTTCTTCATCTAAAACAATATAATTCATTCTATCCACTCAGTTTCTCATTCATTCAATCCTTTGTTGGCTTGTTCAATCATCTAACAGTTGATTAGATGATTACAGCAATAAATAAAGGAGACAGTATGTGCCCTCCTAGGGTTTGCATTTTTTTCTTTTTGATAGGAAAGGAACTAAACTTGTCCAAGTCTATACAGTGTATCAAATTGTGAAAAATGCCAGGAAAAGAAAAGAAGCAGGATGAGGAGCTTGCAGGGGTATATTGTTCTAAGGAGTTATTATCTTATTAAATAAGGTGGAAGAGGTAGGCTGTCTGGAAAGATGACATTTGGGCAGACACCCAAAGGCAATGAGGGAGAACATCACATGGATGTGTAGAGAACATGCTAATCATGGACCCTGAGGAGGCCAGTGAACACAGATGAGATGGAATGGAGGTGACTCTGAAAGCTGGTGGAAGCCAGATCATGTAGGAACTCATGGATGACTAAAAAATAATGGAGTTTACTTGAGTAAACTGAAAAGCTATGGGAATTGGTCATTTTGTAGTTGACCTGAGCCCTGTGTTCCTGGAAATCAGCAATGGCCATGGAAACCCTTGACCCTCTGTGTTTCTGGAAAAGCTTCACTGCCATAAACTATCCTGGCCCATATGACTTAGCTAAGACTTGGCGATGACTTCCTTGTTTACCTGGGGCCAAACCAGATGCAGATACTTAAAATTCCCATCTTTTTCTCATAAGTGATTAGCTGGACTATTGATCCCTGCTGAGCAACTGGGCCAGAATGCCTATAAATTTGACTTATCTAAAGTGTGGCTAGGAGTCTCTCTTCATCACAGGACCTTGAACTTGACTCATGTCTAAGGATAAGCAAGCTTTAGAATCATAGCAATGTTTCCTGAAAATCACCCACCAGGAAAGAGATCTCCTACCTAACCAAGGTATGGGCCCATCCTACTCCACATCTGGTTCTTTTCAACCTGGGTAACTTCTCTCTGCAAAAGAAAAGCCCTTTCTGCTAGATCTTTGGTTTTCTTAAAAATCTCATGATCTGAGCTCTCTCTCTCTTGTGGTTGTCCCTCTTCGACTTTGCAGTCACTTTTTCATTACAAATGCTGTTTTTTGAATAAAGTCTCTCTTCACTTATATCCATATGTGTATTTTACTTCATAGACATGTTGAACAGAGGAGGAACATGGACAATGGAAGTTTGTAAATTAAGGACTGAGACTGGGTGGTGAGTAGTTAAAAGTAGGCAGAAATGTGCAGGGAAATAAGGGGGTGATGGGGAGATAATTTTTTATTTGCATGTTGGAAACTTGGAAAGGTTGTTGATTAAATAACTACATAGTTTGGTAGGAACTGTTCCTGCCCATAGGCTATGTTTGATCTTCACAAATAAAATTTGTATGAAGCTCTTGGGTAAATGAAGACTACTGAATGGGAAATGCTCTCAGGAGATCTGGGAGACATGCTCATGTGAGTCCCATTTTACCATATTTGAAATAGATATTACCAGTGAGAAATTGATGTAAATTAAGATGTAAATCATCATCAATACCCAGTTTAGATATTTTCCTCCCTCCCTTCTTCCCTTCCTTCCTTCCTTCCCTCCCTTCCTCCCTTCCTTCCTTCCTTCCTTCCTTCCTTCCTTCCTTCCTTCCTTCCTTCCTTCCTTCCTTCCTTCCTTCCTTCCCCCCGCCTCCCTCCCTCCCTCCCTCCTTTCTTTCTTTCTCTTTCATACCAGGAATTGAACCCAGGGGCCCTTAACCACTGAGTCATATCCCCAGTCTCTTTTAACATTTTATTTAGAGATAGGGTCTCATTAAGTTGCTCAAGGGCTCACTCAGTTGCTGAGACTGGCTTTGAACTGGCGATCCTCCTGCCACAGTCTCCTGAGCCACTGGGATTACAGGCATGTGCCACCATACCCGGCAGGAGATTCATCTTATTCACCAACTTGTTTAATCAATGAATGATAAGACAAGCCTCTTCTACAAATACTGTTTTAGGTTCTTAGATATTCCAGTGAGTGAAGGCTCATGAATATGCTTTTGGGTGATTTGCATTCTGGTTAGGCAATATGAATAATTCAACAACTTAACAGAGGTGAAGGCTGTGTTGAGTAGGAAGTTATTAGGGTGACAAGACAATGCTTGGGGAGGATGGAGAAGAACTTCAAATTGGATGGTCCGAGGAGTGACTCTGATGCTCAGAAGCAGCTGAAACAGTGCAAAATCCTTCATAGATCAAGGGCTAGGCATGATCCAGGAACAGAAGCAGACTGTTGCGTTTGGATCTGAAGGAGCATGTGGTGTGAGTTCTGGTTAAAGTCAGGACCTGAATGAAAGTACACAGGGCTTTATACAAATTGGAATTTTATCTACAAGGCAATGAAAACCTGGAAAAATCTGTGAGATACTGATACTGGAGACCCCTCTCCACTTGCATTTTCCATTCCTTTGTCTATTCTCAGAAGCAGAAAGTAAAAGAAGGATGTCTTTTTTGCTCCCAAAGCCTGGAAAAAAACTTCCTTACATGAATGGAATAATTACTATGGCATAGTGCTCTAGCTCCATGGGAACAAGGAGGGTGGTGGGAGATTATGATTTATTACAGGCCAGGCCCTGAACATGGAAAGTTTATTTGCAAAATAGCCACAGAGAGGAGAGAAAGGAAGAGGGAAATGAGAGGGAACATATGAAAAGCTTAGCTCAGATTATTTAATAAACCTAAAACTCTTACTGCACAGCATTGGACTGCATGAAAAGTTAGCCTGAGGATTTTAATGGATTCTCAACCTTGGCAAAGAAGTTTAACTTCTTTGGGTATTCTTCAGGAGGGCAGTTGATTGGTTCATGAGGCTTTGTAATAATGTAATTAACACAGCTGAAAAATCCAGAGATAATTACTAATGAAGATTTGGAGGACTTGGAGTAACGGTCTGGCAGAGGATGAAGGAAACTGTGAACAGGAAGAACTGAGAATCTGGAATTTCACTGAAATAGTTTAAGCATGGAACTCTTAAATAACTTTATTTCTGAATAAGCTCTTTCCATGGGAATATTTATTCATATAAATATAATACATATGTATACACATTAATAAAGTGGGCTATAAAATGCAAACACAGAATATATATACTCTGGGCCTTTCAGGTCATTTGCAGGATAATCAATTGACTATATACAATCTTGGTTTCATACTCTGGTTTAAGAATATAATTTTCATAAGTGGAACTGTGACTTATGTAACATTACTGCTAGGAAAAGCTAGATTTCAGATTTTAATCAAATATTTCTATAAAAATTTTGGAATTTAACCTATTGTAAATTGGAAACTATTATATATAAAATAGTATACCTGTATGTATATATTTATGCTTATGCACATACATAGTATGTACTTGTGCATGTACTTATGTATATATGTATATGCACACATGCATGTATGTATATTTCTGTGCATTAGATAGACACCATCTTTGAGTTGACTGGAACAAGAGGCTTTTTCGATTTGTCCAATCTGTAATAGAAGGCAGAATCCCTATGGGTGCCATGATTATATGAAACATGGTGGAATTTTGAACCAGTATTAGAAAAGTAGTTGTGATGACCATTATTTGAAATTTCTTGTGGGTGAGGTGAGAAAATTACTTCTTGAAGGTACAATTTACTCTTAGGACACTGGGTTGCTATTCTTCATCATTATGAAGTAATTTCCTAAAAGGCAAAGCCTTCTCAACATGTGAAACGCCAGAGCATCACTAAAAGCAAGTTTCATCCTGGGTACACAGTAGGCACTCTATAAGTGTATGCTGAATGGACACAATTTGAGTAGTTGTGGTGATGATAGTGATTTAACTACAACCAAGGCATTCATTATGGTTCATTCAATGAGTCTGCTCCCGAGTGCTCCCTTCACTTGCTCAATGCATTGGGACTCCTGGACTTGCAGAAGAACGCACAGGCTCTCTGCTGGGTTATGTTGCCTGCTGTGAACTACACCCATCCCTGTTCCTCACATTTCTTATTATGGAAAGGACAGTCCAAATATAAACAGCCTCATTAGTAGCACTTACTAAACTTAAATGTATAGCCCAGGGAGTAATTGTTTCATTGGAGAAAGAACATATACTTTATTTTTGATAAGTTTCCTTGGGATATGGGCAAAACAATTTCCACTTTGTCTCAGGAGCACTTAGTGTCATCAAACCTGTTTGATGTCACAATTGCCTACTACTCGGAATAAATTAATGCACCACCACCTTGGCATGTTACCAAATCTGACTCTCCCCCTCACTCTCAGGTTTAAATGACAGCTGGTGCATGTAAATGGCCCAGAAAAAAGACACATAGAAACAGGGGGACATTGTCTTTTAACATACACACATGCTACATTATTGTATTTGAACCTAGAATGAAATCAGTGAGCCAGATGACATGAACACAAGGCTGTTGCTTGCAGGTATTCTTGATAGGGAGACTTTTGCTATAATGTTTAGGGCTACAATCTGGACACTCCCAGAGGGTGATCCTGATCACACAGCGGAGGCCATATGAACTGTGCCATCCTGGCCTATAATGCACAGCTGCAGTCACACATGACAGCCCTGTTGCAGGTTATGCCTCTTGAGCTTCTTCCATAGAGATCTTGCTACCATCCCCTCCACCATTTTCTGTGTGTCTCCTTCTTCCCCTCTCTCCCTCTCCTTCCTCTCTTCCTCCTCCTCCTCCTCCAGTGACTTTATTCTCCTTCTTTTTTCTCTCTCTGCTAGTTAAAGAAGGTGGCAGAAGAAGACAAACGGAAAATGGAAAGCAGCCTTGCCCTAACAGACGGGAAATTTCTTAATAATGTAGCCGTCATTGGGCAGATAGATAATTCAGATTAAAACTAGAAAGGGCTATAGGAATACCAGAAAATGAGCTGAATTATAAAATAGGCTTTTAAACTATAGCATTCAAATAAGTACATTAAATAGAGGCTCAGAAAATATGGCCTGTAGCTGTCCTTGGCAGATTTTTTTTAAAAGATTTATAATTCACATACAATTGTTCGTCAAATGAACACATTTACATACACAAACTTTGCCCTTATGAAAAACATGGAAGTCTGTTTTAGCATGCCTCTGTTCAAATAATGACAATTGTTTGTCATAATAATGACATGAAACTTGACATACAAGTTTTATGTACAACTTGTAAAAGACAGACTTAATGAGACTAGAAAGACTGCTTTGCAGTAAAGGGGAAAAACTTGCATTTTCTTCATCAGTGACCCTGATTAGTTATTGAATCTCTCCAAACATTAAGTTTTTTTTTTTTGCCAAATAGAGATCATTACACTTGCCTTTTATTTTAATATTCCAGAGAGTTCATAGTACTCAACTGATATGAGGTACACAAAAGTGATTTAAGAGGCCGGGGGGTGGGGGGACAGCCTATAAAAGCTTAACAGAATTTAGTGCATAGAAATCATTATTAATTAATGGAATAGCACTTGTATATTTTTAACTATTGATTTAATAGACCCGAATCCATAACACATTGCATTAAAATTCAGTCTGTAAATGTTTCAATGTTAGATAAACATAATCCAATGTTAAAAGCCAGCAAATGTTTTCATGGACTTAAAATATCATGAAGTTGTTTTGGGTTCAGTCTCTTCTATTATTTTTCCTTATTTGTCAGGCCATGAAATGTTATCATCACAAACAGAAGTATTAGAAGCAAAATGTACCTGATTTTTTTTTTTTTTTTTTTTGTGAGTCCATAAAGTGACCAATGCTTGAGATCTGATTTCCTAACAGAACCTGGGCAGTTGGGTAAATTATACCTCACATTGGGAAACTGGATCCTTTTGATTTTGTGATTTTTTTTTCAATATAAGGGAAAATGTAGTTGGGCTTAGTGGGTTTATTACACTATTTGTTTTTCATGGCAAGTAGAAAATTAGAATAAAATGAAATATGTCTCTGAGTAGTTAATTGGTTATTGCTAATAATTCCATCTGAGATTCTGTGCAGAGACAACCAGTAAAAGAAGACTTCCTGTATGTTAACTCTCTTGGAAGGGTGATAATACAATTCATCATCTCAACCAGAGCACTTTTGAGTGCTGGCAAAACAGATACGGATTGGTGTTGTGCTGGGCAAACAGAATGTAAGGTGATCCTGTCACTTAGGAAGTTTTTGAGATTCCTGATGCTTTGCTCTTGGATCTTGTTGATGGTCTGTGATTTCTCTTCTTCTGGGGTCTCTTATACCAACTTGCATCAGAGTGAAATAACTCCCCGCCACCCTTGCTTCCTGCTTCCTTAATGGCTGCAGTCTTCGTTTGCCCAGCCCTCCACGTCTCCATCTCTGTGAAATCTTTGATGCATTTGCTGTGTTTTGTTACCTTCTCCACACTTTAGACCAGTAATTTCTTATCATATTACCCTAATCCTGAATTAATGCAAACCCATTTAATAATAGTTTCCTAGATATTAATAATTTAAAGTCTTATAACTATAAAATTTCTCATATAACTTCAACATACTGTTTGACACTTCCTACGTAGTAATACTTCTAATCACCCTGTGGGCGGGCGCAAACACATCTCTTTTAAATTTTCCACTAATTCATTTTATTTCCTTTTATTAAAAGATCAATCAGCAATATTCTTGGCACATTATGAGTCTTCTCTGCTGAACATGTCATTTTTTTCTTCTCTCACCTGCAAGTCTTTCCCTAAATTTCTTATTTTGTGAATAAGCTTCTAATACTATATCTACAGTCTCCAAAGTCATCCTGCCTATTTCTTGAAAATTAGAAATGTCAAATTTGTACATTAAGTCATCCTTAAGATGCATGTAATTTGTCCATTTATATATTGTCACATTCTTAGATATGTCTCTTAAAGGAGAGGATTTTGTTTTAAACTATCCTAAATTTTGTGTGTATTTAAAAATTTCAATTCTACTTATTAAGGAATATTATGTAAATACATCTGCAAGTTTCAGATTTGGAATTACATCTGATTCTCAGGGGGCTAAATAGTGTGAATGAATTTATTCCTGAGAGTAGTCACCATCTCTTTGTCTTCTTTTTGTTCCCAAGACTCAGTTTAGTTCTTGGATCTTTTTGTTTTTATTTTTATTTTCGTGTTTGGTACTGGGGATTGAACTTAGGGGCACTCGACCACTGAGGCACATCCCCAACCCTGTTTTGTGTTTTATTTAGAGATAGGGTTTCATTGAGTTACTTAGCGCCTCGCTGTTGCTGAGGCTGGCTTTGAACTTGACTTTGAACTGTCTCAGCCTCCTCAGCCATTTGGATTACAGGCACATACCACTGTGCCTGGCTAGTTCTTGGATCTTTAAAGCCCCTGATTAAAGTCTGTTTAATTAATGGAAATCAAAGTAAAATTTGGAAAAAGACTTAGTCTGCTCCTATTACTTCAGTGATAATAGATTCAGATCAATCTTATAAATAAATTGTTAATGATCATCATTGGGGAAATAAAAATATCATCTTATGTAAGTATTATATAAAACATGTTAACTATTCTATCATGTATTATGTAAAATTATTTAAGCTATTTTACATTTTCAGGCACTCAGCCATTGATCTAATGTCTATGATAATGACATTATCTATGTTTTTTGAATTTCTTTATCACATGCAGTTAATAAAACTACATCTAAATGAGCATTATGAATGAATTTAGTTAGTTCATAATGTGGTAGTGCAAGAGTAGACGTTTCAAATAACCAGGATAGAAAGTGAAGATTTCCTGTTAGGAAGAAGTCAGATAGCCTACTATCAAGCTGCCAGGGTCTAAGAAAAAAGATGATCTACTGGAGCCTCAAAACACATTACCCCTTTGTGCTATGCAGAGAAAGGCAGCAATCATGTTCTTAAGCCTGTGTGAAAAGTATTTTAGGTCCACGATGTCATTGTCCAAGGGAGGGGGACAGAGGATGTCACATAGCAGAAGCCACACGGAAGGCATCAGTTGCCAGAAAGTAATTGCTGCCAATCAGTATGTTCCCCACCCAGGGCTCTGAAATGAAGGACCTGTCATGTGTATAAATTAGTTTCTGATGTGACAGGCTGCCACGAGCAGCGATATTTGGCTTCTATCTACAGTTGATTACATTACAAATCTATTCCTGGAGTGCAGAGATGAAGTGACATTGGAGCCATGTACACAAGAGAGCTGTGCATTATATATGCACACCTTCATTTTTCAATCATTGATAAATTCTAGCCCTGACAAAGTAACTCCTTCATGCAGTTATAGAAATTATTTTTAGCTAATTGATCCTATGTAATAAATTAGCTGCATTTGCCAATATAATAGTAATGTAGATGGTTGAAATTACAAGACTAGTAGGCTAAATCACTGACTTTTTGATCAGTTTGAAAAGGGTAGTTCCATTCAAAGGTTGTGGAATTCTAAATGAAGTGGAACACTAAGTGTGAGCTTCTATTTTTTTTCCTGTACGATGCTCTTTCTAGATGTTGTTTAGCAAAAATGTAAGGGTTTTCTCCTATTATGATGTTTCCTCCGGCAATACCCAACCATCTCTTAATTACTGACTCCTCTGAGTAGATAATACATCCTATACACATCATGAAATCCAGCTCTTTCTATAGAGATGGTGCCAATAATGTCCATATTTCATATTGTTGCTTTTTAGTCCCAATGAATTAAATGCTATCTTCTTTTGCTTCTGTACTGAGTCCCCTTGAAAAAACAAATTACATTGGCCAAATTATATTGTTATATTTGTGCATGTATAAACATGTAACAACAAATTCCACCATTATGTACAACTATAATGCAACAATAATAAAAAAAACTAAAAACAAAACTTCAGAGAGTAGATGGCATCTGTTCACCATGATGACTCCTGAATACAGACTCTAAGAAATTGACTGAATTTATTAAATATCCTTTCATTCCACTC